>JALMGJ010000006.1:25312500-25500000 GCA_023362775.1 Charina bottae
TGATTCTGAGACATTTATCTTTAAATGAACATTTTTTGATGTTAATGAATTCCTGAAAATGCTTTCTACTAAGTTGGGCCCATATAATCCAGAATATTCTACATCCTCCTTCTCTAACCTGGAATCCTTTAGATTCTTTTTTTTATATAATAATTTTTATTAAAGATTACAATTAGAAAATAAAAACTAATAAAACTACAAAAATATAAGAATAAGAATAAAAAAAGAAAAAGTGTAGAAAAAAGAATAAAAAAGGGAAAAAAAAGAAAGTATAATAAGAAGTAACTTCCACCTTCATCACAAGTATATTATAACAAGTATATAAATTTTATTTATCACCATCTCTTAAAATACAACAAATACTCTCTTCATCCCATATCTCATCTCTTAATTATAAACAAAATCCAAAAACCTCATCATTCATTCCTTATCAGCAAAAGTCCATTAATGGTTACCAGAAATAACAACATATCTATTTTAACCTTGATCAAACAAGCCAACTCTATATTCCTTCTCTGTACTTTTAACAATCCTGGTTTTTAATCCCTTCAAATAATGTCTTAGGGCGTGATTTCTTTTCATTTTTTTTGTCCCTTCTCAGAGAATCCTTCAAGACTTTAACAGGTCTCTTTTGTACATCCAGTAAAAAAAGGTTATCCAAATCACTCTTCTGGTTTGATACTTGTATGTCTCCTTTAAGTATTAAGACATCAACTGGTTTCATTTGTATGTCCAGTATATCATCTTGTTCCATATCATTCTTGTAACTTGTCATATTTAAATCCACATTCATTTTCTTTATTTTCTATTTTTCATTTACTTTTTTTCCTTTCTTGCACTTTTAGCTTTCTCTTCGATTTCTTTTCTTTTTCTTACTTTATATTAGTTTGTATTGGTTTTTATCTTCCTTCTTAAAAATCTTTAATAAAAAATATTTATATGTATGTATGTATGTAATTCCAGGTCCAGTCATACAGGTACAAAAGAGAATTTGTACTGATGAAATTGAAATAACACAAACATTGCATTATGTTTTTGATAAAAATGAAAGCAGCAAATCAACAATATAAAAGTAAAATGATTTCTAAAGTTTGGCCCAATATACCTATTTCTTCCTATTCCCACTGCCAAAGATGTTCCAACATTCCAATAATGCTCTTTATAGGATAACCTTACAACTGCTTTATTGTGATTCTTTTGTGGAATACAACATTAGCAACAAAGCACACACCATAAAAATACCCTGGTGTTCCATAGTAGCTTAATTACATGCACAAATTACAATCACATCCTTCTTGCTTTGCACACCCTCTTTCTTTCTCTCATACACCTGCAAACAGAGAAAAGTTCATACAAATATTCACAAGTGCTTCCATGTGGATAGAATTATGCCTCTTGGATTTTTGCACAACTGAATCACATAATCTGTACCGACCATGGGGAAGTTCTCACATCACCACCTCTACCCCCATTTTTGGCAATGCACATCTAATTTCATAATTTCCTACGTGAGTCACCTCTCACATTTGCTCCAGCTATTCAAATATTTCTTAGATATGTGGCAGTAACTAAAGTACTTCTCATGCCATATTAATGAATCAGATTCTGAAGAAAAATTAGTACAGGCCGGTGATAAAAAAGAAAGGAGAGGGTTAGCAGATGTAACTGTTTAAATAAATCTGGAAAAGGGAAGGTAGATAAAATTAAAGGCAGGTGGCCTGAGTAATGATTGGATATTGTTGGAGCAATAAGTGGACATAAGTATCAATTAACCAGCAAGTCTGAGACTTTTGATAGTAGCTATAGCATTCATGTGGTCCAAGCAGAATTAGCTTCAGAGTAAGTCAACAGCAGAACAACTAGTTATTAGTTGGGTGTAGAGGAATACAGAGATGGTCTTAAAGGAGGAATTCACGAGCTTAGCCCCAGAAAGAAGAAGTGAAAAAGAAACTGAAGATTCCCCTCCTTGATTCTCTTTGGTATAAGATCGGGGAGAGATAATCTCTGTCTGGCTTTCAAGACTCTGTTATATAACAATAAATTAGAGTTCCAATGATTCTTATAGTGTCTGTTTCCTGACCTGGCTTACCTCAAAGGACTGACATCAAGTTACATAGAAATATAAATTAGACAAATAAAATGAATGAATGAATGAATGAATGAATGAATGAATGAATATTTATTTATTTATTTATTTATTTATTTATTTATTTATTTATTTATTTATTATTTATAACTAGTGAGAAACTGCAGAGAGAGTGCAGGAGTTCCACCAATATTTGCAGCAGTTCAGTTTGAGTATGAACCTTCATTACAATTCTAAAAGTGTGAAATTCTGGGCTGGATGCCATCAAGCTCCTTTTTTTTTCAGTACTTGGAAGTTCACGCTATCATGTTGGTTAACAAAGGCATAACGTCTAGAACAGATTTATACATACCATAAAATATAAAATCCCAGCCCTGCCCATTTTTCATCATAACTGCCCATACAATCTTCTTCTGATCCTTCTACGATGCTGATGCCTCCAGCCATCAAACCCTGACCTGAAGGATAGTCCATTTGGCTTTTGCTGCTAGGATGGGAAAGTAAAGAGCCTTCTGAATGTGTTTGTTTCTGTGCCTGAGCAAGTACGCATCAGGTCTTAAAGTTTAATGTAAAACTTCAAGGTCTTAATATTTGTTTGTTTGTTTTTGCTAGGGTCTCCTGGAAAGCATGGCTTCAAACAAATTTTGCTGGAAGTGGACAGTTGTGGATATTTCACTTACCAGGGCAAATGGAGAGAGTGGTAACAGGAAGAATGACTATTGTATAGCTGAAGACACGTGTCCCTTCTGCATTAGCAACGTAGAGTGTCTTTGAGTGTCTTCATAGCATTACTGAAGTGATATAAAGCCATTACTGTTACATTGGTTGGATGACTCTAGAAGACATCTAACACTATCAGTAGTGTTTCACATATGAAAGTAGAAGAGGAAGGAGATACAACCCAAAACAAATAGAGATTTATAACAGGCTAAAATCATTCTTCATTTCATTCCAAACTTAGGGCCATCCAACGAAAGTAATTGGCGGGAAGTTTCTTTCTTTTTCTTTTTTATTCAAATTTCTATCACCGCCCATCTCCCACCTAAGGAGGGACTCTGGGTGGTTTACAATAAGAATAAAATTTAAAACTCAGTATAAACTCTAACTAATGCATTAAATATCACTACAACTAAAAAATAAAGATATACAATAGAATAGAATCCATATGGCAACGGGATACTACTTCAAACCATGAATATATAAGAGGCCATCTAGGGCACCAGCCATCTCCAAGAGTCACTATTCCCCTCCCTGCCCCAGGCACGATGGCAAAACCAGGTCCTCCGTTTTTTACGGAAGTCCAGGAGAGAGGGGGCTTGGAAAGGGAAGAAGGTTCCAGAGGGCGGGAGCTGCTGCAGAGAAGGCCCACTTCCTGGACCCCACCAGATGGAATTCTTTTACAGATGGGGTCCGTAACATGCCCTCTCTGTATGACCGGGTGGGGCAGGTCGATGTAATGGGGTTAAAAACAAATAAAATTATGTCATTTGATATGGAATATATGGAATTCATATCTATTGTGGGAATTCATCAGTGGAGTAAAGGTAAAGGTAAAGGTTCCCCAGCACAGTCATGTCCGACTCTAGGGGCTGGTGCTCATCTCCATTTGTTAGCTGAAGAGCCAGCGTTGTCCAAAGACGCTTCCACGGTCATGTGGCCGGCATGACGCGCACGGAACGCTGTTACCTTCCCATCGAAGTGGTACCTATTTATCTACTTGCATTTGCATGCTTTCGAATTGCTAGGTTGGCAAGAGCTGAGGCGAGTGCAGGAGCTCACTCCGTCACGTGGGGCTAGTGGATTATCCAACAATAATTGGGATGACTCTTGTTGCTTAAAAACGAAAGTCCCCATCTTTGAGAATAGCATCTCTCTTACTTCACTGCTGTAAACCATGTAAACAGGGATGAGGAAAGCATCATGGAGTACCTATGTGGGTTATCTCAGAAGGTTTTTTTGTTTCCTATTTTGTGTATTTGTTCATGCTTTCACAACCTTGGGTCCCCTGGTGCTATCATCCCCAGCTAGGAGATGTGACAGCAGATGGGATTGGGGGTAGTAAAAATTCAACAATCCCTAGAGACCTGAGGTTGGCAAAGACTGTCAGAGGGAGCGCACAGAGATGGAGCGGCCTGCCTCTCTCCTAGGCACCAGTGATCCACGTACTATGCAGTAAATAGACTCCAAACAGAAGTTATATCAAATATCCTATTTACTTTATATACATACGTATTTACAGATCGCTTCCACAAGTAACAAATGATACACCATCAACGATACAGCTTTCACGAGGTAAAATGGGAATAATGGGAAATGAGAATGTCTCTGCATATATAGTGAACCTGACCAATCACATTATAGGTCACTCTCGTTATTCACCACACCCAACCTAACTCTAAGCACCTGTTGAATGAGTCACACATGACACATCATTCCTACAACAATGGCTGCTAATTGGGTGACTGTGCAGAATATTTCACCTTTTACCTAGAAATCAAGCCTCTCTGTATAATTTATATCTAGAAGTAAATTCCTGGGTTTATCAAACCCCAACAAAGACTGACACTTTTTTTTAGTTCTAATTAACTGATTGATTCAAAGTTAAAGGGAAATAAATCAGAGTTGCATTATAACAGTGGAAAAACTATGGCTTGTGTTTCAGTCGAGGGAGGGAGAAAGTGAAATGCATTCCACATAAATGGGAAGCTACCTGGCCTGTGTGCATGTATGGGTTGGAAAATAATCCCATCCATTTATGACAAGAAACTTAAAAAGAAAAATATTTAGAGTATTGTTACAGCACATACTATTTTTGCCTAGTGCTGATATAACGCAGAGCTACCCTGTAATCCGAAAACTGAAATTGGTGGCATCTTTCCTCGTAAACCATTGAATCAATCATCAGCTTTCCTTAGCACATAAATGAAAAGCAGCACCGTTGGTCCCATTCTTGCTTATTATAAACCTTGGTGATCCAAAACAACTTAAGTTTATTGCTGTTATTCTTCACGAAAGTAATTCGACACCAAGGTGAGTTCTTAAAATAAGCAAGACAATTATTCATGTGGTCTCTTGGATCTAGAATAGCTACGTGCAAGTTCAACCTGACAGGGGCCCAGATTAACTCAAGGAGGTACTGTACAAGTAAAAGTAATAAAAGTAAGCTTTTGTCTTTTTTTTTTACTGGGGTTTCCAATGATTAACTCATTTTAAATATGGAGCAGGATTAAAAGTTATCTCAAGCCTTCTATTAAATAATCTCCAAATGACATAATTTCATGGAATCTTAGCACTGGAAGTCCAAATTAAAATATCCCAGCCAAATGGCTATTTAACTTCTGCTTAACACACCCAATAAAAGGGAGCCTTTTATCATCTTTTCAGGTAATTTGTTCCCCTTCCAAACTGCTCTTTGTGTTCAGAAGCTTTTTTAAACACTGAATTGCCATCTGCCTTCCTATAACTTAAACCCATTACTCTGTCTCCTGTTTTCTGGTTGTGTGAATCCTGACTCCTTCTATGTGACATACTTTCAGATATTTCAAGATTCTAATATAAATAGCCCCTCTCAGTCTTTTCTGAATTTAATTTAATTTAATTTAATTTAATTTAATTTAATTTAATTTAATTTAATTTAATTTAATTTAATTTAATTTAATTTAATTTATTCAATTTAGACACTTCCCGATTCCAATCAACTCTGGGTGGTGTACAATAAAACTGACAATATAAAAACAGAATACAATTATTATAAAGAATAAAAGAGGCTAAACATATCTGGTACTTTCAATATTTCTTCATTGCCCATCTCTGAATCAATCCCAATTTCTCTAAATCCTTTTTAAATTGTGGGCCTCAGAGTTAGGCACTGTACTCAAGGTGGGTACTGACAAGCAGAGTAGAGTAGAACAATTACTTCTAGTGATATGAAAATTAGTGTTGCCTTTGCCTTCTGTGCAGACACATCACACTGCTGGCTTGTAACTACCGTCCCAAGATCTTTATCGCAAGAATTTTAACTATATCTTCTGTGCATTTGATTTTATTTCCTAAGTGAAGAATGTTATACGTCTCACTTAAATTCCTTTCTGTTATTTTCAGGCTACTTTTCCAACCTATCAAGATTGTTTTGATGTATTTGTTTTCTAGGTTCTGCTATGCCACCCAAATTGTATCATCTGCAAATCTGATAAGGGTTCCCTCCTCCTCAATTCAAATTATTAATGAAAATAGTGAGGAATAGAGGACCCAGGACTTTTATGGCACATCCAATCTGTTGAGGAACTGTGGATAAGCAGGCTTTAGATATGAATTTCAAGCCAATTTCAATTTCAATATATCTTCTTAATTGTTACACCAGCCATCTCACACTTAACTAGCTTGTTAATCAACATGGAATGGGGAACTTTGTCAAATGCTTTGCTGAAGTCAAAGTCTACACCATTCCCACAATCTCTTAAAAAGGTTACCTGATCAGAAATTAAATTACAATTAGCCTGCAACCATAGTTCTTGACAAATCTACACTGACTCCTGATAATTACTACATTGTTTTCAACAGGCTTATGGATTGATCTCTTCATGATCTGTTCTAGATTCTTTCCAAATACTGGTGTCAGATGGACTAGTTCACAATTTACTGGCCTACCTGTCTTTACACTTCCTTTGTGACCTGGCCCTTTTTCCATTTCCTGTATCGTTGTTTCTTGTTTCCAGATTTCACCAAGCTTTTTGTGTACTCACATTGGCTTCTTTTGCTTTTCTGCTTTTCCACCTCCTCTTTAATTGTACTTTTAAATCTCCTTCTTTAGGACTTCCCTCTCACCTTGAGTTCTTTTCTCATTAACTTCCCCTGCTTTTTCAATTTCCCTTAAAATCAAGAACTCCAATATTACATAGTCATCTCCCCCAATGTTCCTGCCACTTCCACTTCCTCACCTAACTATTCCCTATTGTTTAGGATCCAGTCAAGGATAACTAATTCTCTTGTTCTTTCTTCCACTTACTGAAGGAAAAGGTTGTCACGTCAGGAATTTCTTAGAAGGACATATTTGGCAGAATTTTGAAGGAGATGTTAGGTAACAGAAATCTCTCATCACTAGAAATGTATTTCTCTTTCAAAGATCCGCAGTTTGCTCTTGGAAGGCACCATCCTATCTTCTCCTTCATGAGCGGGTAACAATAGACACAAACAACGGTATTTTTCTTATTTGTTCATCCTGCTTATTTTAACCCAGCTGCTGTCTACATTTTGCCAATTTGGATTCCTGAGCAGGAATGGAGATTTTTAACATACTACACATCTCTTCTTTCTTTTCTTTTCTTTTCTTTTCTTTTCTTTTCTTTTCTTTTCTTTTCTTTTCTTTTCTTTTCTTTTCTATTGCTATTGCTCCATTTCGACAAATAGTAACTTTCAACTGCTATATACAGTACTCACAGGAATGATCCAACCAAGTCTCTGTTATATTTATTAAATTACATTTGCCCTTTTGTATAAGATGTTTTAATTTCATCTTGTTTAATTCCCTTGTGCTGAGTATTAGTATATAGATGGTGAAGGCCATGAACTTTATGATTCAATATCCTTTTTTTCCCTTTCAGATGTTTAAGTTGCTCCATTTCAACAACATTCTGACTTTCAACAATAGGTAAATCTTTACCTGAAGTCCTTACTTCAGGGTTATTTCCATCTTTTACAGGATTCATTTTAAAGCCCACCTAATGAATTTCACAATGCTTCAGCTAAGCACATTTTTACTAGTCCTTGTGAAGGGCAACCCACCTTGTGTCAGCAGCCCATCATCTAAATGACTCAGACCGTGGTCCCAGAAAAATAAATCGGTCCTATTGAAATCATTTCACCCCTTTCTGTCTGGTTTCAGGCCTGGATATGGGATGGAAACAGCATTGGTTGCACTTATGGATGATCTCTGGCGGGAGCGGGATGGGGGCAGTGCATCCATCCTTCCTCTTCTTGACCTCTCAGCAGCTTTCAATACCATTGACCATAGTATCCTTTTGGGTCGGCTCAGGGAGTTGGGGGTGGGTGGCATGGTTCTGCGCTGGTTCACCTCCTTCCTCCAGGGCTGGTCCCAATTGGTGGTGATAGGGAGCGAGAGATCCGACCCACGGCCCCTCGTTTGTGGAGTGCTGCAGGGTTCGGTACACTCCCCGCTCCTCTTCAACATTTACATGAAACCACTGGGTGAGATCATCCGTCACCACGGGATGAGGTATCATCAATATGCAGATGATACCCAACTTTACATCTCTGTCCCAGGTGATATAAGCGATGCTGTGACCACCCTCTCTTGGTGCCTGGAGGCTGTAGGGGTCTGGATGAGGAACAACAGGCTTCAGCTGAACCCTGGTAAGACAGAGTGGCTATGGGTTGGGGGTTCCTCTGCATCCGGGAACATACCATCTTTAGTTCTGGATGGGTTTGCACTGGCCCAGACAGACCTGGTGAGGAATCTGGGGATCCTCCTGGACTCACAACTCCTGCTTGAAGAGCAGGTGTCAGTCGTGGCCAGGAGGGCCTTTGCTTAACTTTTGTGTTTGTGACAGTTACGCCCTTTCCTGGATCAAGAGGCCCTCTGATCAGTCACTCATGCCCTAGTCATCTCCCATACAGACTATTGCAATGCGCTCTACATGGGGATACCCTTAAAGAGTATCTGGAAGCTACAGCTGGTTCAGAATGCGGCCACGCAGGCAATTTTAGGTGCCCCAAGATCGGCACATGTAACACCTTTGCTGCGAGAGCTGCATTGGGTGCCAGTTTGCTTCCGGGTCCAATTCAAGGTGTTGGTTATTACCTTTAAGCCCTACATGGCATGGGTCCAGGTTACCTGAGGGACCGTCTCATCCCCATTACATCGACCCGTCCCACCCGGACATGTAGAGAGGGCATGTTACGGACCACGTCTATGAGAGAATGTCAATTGGCGGGGTCCAGGAAGTGGGCCTTCTCTGCTGTGCCCCCCGCCATTTGGAACACTCTGCCCCCAGAGGTGAGGCAAGCCCCCTTGCTCCTGACCTTCCGGAAACAATTAAAGACCTGGCTCTGCCATCTCACCTGGGGCAGGAAGGGGGGTAGTCAATCTTGGGGATGGCTAGCGCCCTAAAGTGGTCCTCAAATCTCTATCTGCCGTCTTGATCCCATTTTATATTTTATATTTCATATTCATATTTCATGTATTATACTTGTTTTTATTGCATTTTAATCTTTTATCTTTAGTGTAAACCGCCTAGAGTCCCTCCTTTGGGGGAGATGGGCGGTGGCGAAATTTGACAAACAAACAAATAAATAAATTTTGCGTAGCCAGCCTTGACTTGGAAGTATTCTTCTTTCTCTTTCTGATTAGGTGAATCCTTAAATGGCAGAGAGACTGGAAGAATGGATAAGAATACCATCTGAGTGCCCAGGATCCTGAGGTGCCTTCTGAGACTTTGATATTACAATTAGATTTGTTCTTTGCATTATCATTTGTCCTGTGTATTAGCAAGAAGGGATCATCATTGCTGGACAGGATAAGCTGTTCTGTCACATACTTGATTCTTGGTCCTGGAGGGAACACACTTCATAGTTTGATGGGTTTGATTAACATATGCTTGTTTCAAGTTTGGTAATACTGAATAATTCTTCTCTTTGTCTTCTTGGAGGACATAATTGCACTCTCTCTGCCATTTAAGGATTCACCATCCTATTTGCCATTCTACAATGCTCTTTTTCTATCCCTGAATACTCTGGGCCTGAAAACTGTTTCTGAGTTCTAGCAGTGGAGAATATAATTGACATCTCTTGCTTCTGATTGTTACAGTGCATTTGCTCCTTTGCTTGCCTGTCTTCATTGCAGATAATTCTTTCGCTGTCTATTTCTGTTTGTAAAGCCTCATCTGTTCTCATCAGTTGAAGTATGGCCACATGCTTCTCCAATCCTTCAGTGTTTTCTTCAAAGACTCCTATGATATCGCGTTTGCTGCAAATATAAACCAGGGTGTTTTACATGCCACAAGCATTGCAGGTCACAATTACATACTCCTGTCTATTTTCACTTTTTCTTCTTAGAACACCAGCTTTTATTCTTTTCGCAGACTCTTGACTTTGAAGGGAAGTTTGTTAGGAATTCCCACTTTAAATTTCCCCACCAAAATCCCCTGACATATTCCTATTTCTGGTTGCTCTCCTTATTCATATGCTCAATGAGCTCGCTTTCTGGAACCAGACTGCTTTTTATTCCTCTTACAGTATCTGTTTACTCAGCAGGAATCAGTCACCCAACAATCCACAATGGACAATCAGAAGCTCCCAAGACACACCGTTGCAATCAGCAGCTGTTTGGGACATGGCCTTTTCATCCCTCACAGTTCAGCAAACACCTGTCTCAGAACATACAGCTTCCCGGGTCACTCTTCTCTCATCCTCCTGTTCAATTCTTCAGGCAAAACTCTAGTTTGCTTGCTCAATACAGATGTTTTTCTTCTAAAAATATAGTCCAGGTTATATACTTTTGGTGTGTTACATAGGAATGATAAAGAAAATATTATCATCCTGGGAAATGACCAGATTAGCAGATTTCTCATACCACCGAGCTTCTTTCTTATCTGGCTGAAGCCTCAGATCATTGTCTTTCATCACAATACTGCTAGCCCAATGCAATCTCCAAATAGCTCTCAGATTTCAGCTGCCTCTGGAAGAATTGTATGTCATCACCATATTGATAACAACTTAGCCCAACCCTCAGGATGATATCTTCAGTCAAATAAAAAACATTCTCAAACAAGCTGAAATTGACCTTAAGAAGTTTGCTGCATTGCCAGATGGGTATTGACATAATAGCCACTAGAAACGGTGGGGATACAGTGGCTTATCCCTTTATCCCTCTCAATATACACTGTATTTGGCTGAGTATAATGATGGAGATATATTATCAAATTTAAAAATCCCGCACTCTTCACAGATCATTTATCCTGGCTACTATGATTCCTAATGCATTTCCTGACTGATAACTATGACCTTCTATTTTCCAGAGACAACATTCCCATCCTGCCCTTTTCGTGTGAAAAATACCCCTTTTTCCTATGCATCTGTAATGGCATGTGGGAAAGATCTTGGGAGACTTGGCGAAGAGATGCTGCCTAGGGAATGGTCTGATAAGAGACAGCATAGCCCACAGCTGGACAGTGGGTGGGGCAGAAGAGACCCTCCCTATGTCTATGAAGGTTCTCAGTCATCCAGGTGGAATTGTCTGTAGCTTGAATCATGTCAACTGGATTTCTATTTTCTCAGTGGAAACGTTTCACTCCTTATCCAAGGAGCTTCTTCAGTCTGAGCAAAGTTAGTAAGGGAATCCTAAAATATGTTCCTGTGTGACCTTACACCTGGGGCTAGGTCATGGTTATTTTTTTTAAGTCCCTTTATCATCTAAAGAAGGATCGTTAAGATCACCATGCTGCTGTTGTGCTTGCGAAATGGTCTTAATCTTCCTAGGCACAGAAGACAAAGCAGGGAGGAAGATAGGGGAAAGATTGTGCCTGAGGCCCCCACCTCTATTCAAGGAAGGATTTTCCAAGTTGGCATAAATGGATTCCTTGACCCCTCTCTCAAGAGAGGGAAGATAGGTGATAGACAGAGAAGATAGGTGGTTTGAGAGAGGGGTCAAGGAATCCATTTATGCCAACTTGGAAAATCCTTCCTTGAATAGAGGTGGGGGCCTCAGTCACAATCTTTCCCCTATTTTCCTTCCTGCTTTGTCTTCTGTGCCTAGGAAGATTAAGACCATTTCGCAACCTCAACAGCAGCAGGGTAATCTTAACGATCCTCCTTTAGATGATAAAGGGACTTAGAAATAACATCTCAAAAAAAAAAAATAACCATGACCTAGCCCCAGGTGTAAGGTCACACAGCAACATATTTTAGGATTCCCTTACTAACTTTGCTCAGACTGAAGAAGCTCCTTGGATAAGGAGTGAAACGTTTCCACTGAGAAAATAGAAATCCAGTTGACATGATTCAAGCTACAGACAAGACTCTCCCTAGTTTCTTGGGCTGCAAAGAAGACTGGAGGGGGGGGGATTGTACTTTCATACTTGCAAGATTTTGTCAATGTAGCTTTACAATAAAGTAGAATTAGCTCATCTGGTTGTGATTCCTATGTGGTTTGCCCCATGAGGCCAACAGGATCAGACTTAGAAGGGTGAGTTCCTTCACTGAGCATTGGCCTAAACTTGGTTTCCTACAATAGCTGTAGCAATACAGAGAAAAACAGTGTTGCCCAGTACAAAAGGACGGTGTCATAAAATTGTCAGTCAGCATACATGTCCTCATCTACATAATTTTGTGTCCACTTCTCCTTAATAGGAGTGGTTTTGAGCACTGTATACTTTTAAGTTGTGAACCACACTACAAAAACATGAAAAGTGCAAATTTTGGCACAGATATGTGTTTCATTTCTCCTGCAGATTTAAAAAGTACAAATGTGATAAACATATATAAAACAAGAGCATTTCTCATTGTTTCTTAATACCACATGTGAATGAAACAGCATGCATCTTGCATTTCAAACGAAAGGATTCACGAAAGCTAGTTCCAGTCTAATGTTCTGAATCCTAAATATGTATTTGCCTAAAACATAGACACTAGGGAAGGGCAAAAGATATTATTATTTTGTTTTAAACATTTATGTGTGAGAAACAACCAGCAAGCAAATTCAAACTGGCCACTAAGAATAAGCCGGTGATAAAGCTGGGATCCTGGCAGCAGTCAGAAAATACTTTGGAACTTGCAAGGCTGACATGCCATTGAATGTGAGCTTAAACAAAAGCAGTGGGAACATCGGACCGGGTCACTGAAGGGGAGCCCAAGCTTCAGAAGAAAGGCTCAGACTGAAACATCTGCAAGCAGCACCAGTGAAGAGAAGCAGGAGAAACCCACCCGCCCAGGTACACGCTTGCCAAACCGTCTGCATTGAGAGCCAGAATTCCCCCACCTCTCTACCCCATCCCCCCCCTTCTCTTCCCTAATGCTTCCTTCTCCTGCTCCAGATCAAAAAGACAGCAACAGCAAAGCAATCTGCCAAGGCAAGGATACTGGAGCATCTGTTCTAAGGAGCCACTTTAAAAAATAACCTTATGATCGCATGGGGAAAACATCTGGTCAGCGTGCAAAGGACCACCAATAACACAGTGGTGGAAGAAGGGGTAGGAGGGAGGAGGGAAAGGAGAAGGCCAGAATTGGGGGTGGGGGGGGGAGGTAACAGGAGAGAGCAAGATGCCCTGTGGGGTTGCATGACCTTAACAGAGGAACTGCTTAGTTGGTGTCTTTAACTTGAATCCTCCACCAAAGGGAGAGAGATTTCTCACCCGCTGAGCTGTGTATATTGGCACGTGTTAGCCAACATGTGTGACTTTGAAAAATCCCTAATGAAGAAGATTGCCTTCCAAACTATGTAACAAAAAAGAGTTTGACTAAACTTGGATTCTACTTCCCACCAATACATTCCAGTCAGGGGTGAATTTGAGAAAGTCTATCACGATGGAGACAACCTTTAGGAACAAGATAGCCGACTGCCATGGTCAATGCACTAGTCCGAATTGCACTTAGTTTTCATATTATCCATGCTGTCCAGATAAGGGGGTTGACAAATTCAAAAGCAGAGGCTGCTTCGATCTGACTCTACCTGTAGGCAAAATGAAGCAGTCTCTTCAGGTAGTAGACCCAAGCAGACTGGGGCTAAGCTTGAAGCAATGGCCTGATTGCAGTAAAATACGCAGCATTTCCCAGCCCTTAACTCAATACAATCCGTCACTCAAAGAACTTTCTGGAGGGATGCATATAGGCTAGCTGGCTGTAGGGAGGGGCAGCTGGTGGTGGAGGTCAGGAACGGCAGATTTGCATCTGCAAGCTGTAGCCTTTGCCCAGACTGAATATCATATCCTCCAAGGTTAGGGAATTGGTACCACTGTAATGCCGTATTCATGGACCTTCCATGGATATTTAATCTGCCACTGCAGGAACAAAATGCTGAAATGGAAAGTGCTTTGGCCTATCTGAGCACCACCCTTCATGTGGTTTGTATCAATTAACATTTCAAATTCTTCTTCATGACTATGAGCATCATTTTAATTGATCCAAACATTTTAAATTAATTACCGCAATACTGCATCTCATTAAAAGAAAAAGATTAATCACTCAGTCTTTAAAACAAACTATTCTATCTCTCAGCTTCTTTTTGCTCTTAACAAATACTTTTGCCTGCTATTTGCCAGGTGTCCATTTAAAAAAACCAACTGAATTTTGAGTATCTTTTCGAACCACCCAAATGAACTTTTTGCTCTTCTCCCATAATCATACTCCCCAAGTTTTCCTCCCCAACCCTCAGAGGAGTGACTCTTCTTGAAATTCGTCGTGACTTTTAAGCAGAATTTCTTAAAATTGGAAGCTAATCAGATTTATCAGATTTGCTGGAGCTTTAAAAAGGAGCACCCTTTTTAAAGAAAGATGGAGAGGCTTAAGAAGAATGGTAACAAGGGACATATAGGACACAGCCTTGGCTTATGATGGAAGCAAACCTGTTGCAGACTGCTTTAAAATCACAACTGCTGGAAATAGAGAACCTTATTTTCACATTAACATTAAATGCACAGGATTCCACGTTACACAGGTGCCTGCATCAACAGGTGGGGGCTGAGAGGAGTCTGATGCTGGGGATGTGGAAGTAGTATAGGGGCAACATATAGGGGTCTCCTCTATAAAGAAGCATTCAAGTATTTCATCTTAAAGGGTGCCCATATTTTCTAGACTGATGCACCAGTTGGAATTTTGTGATATTGCATGGGATAATGCATAGGGATATTGCATACAAATGTCTTCTGATTAGAAATAGTGAATGTGGATGTTTAAAATATTGGCATTTCCCCTTAGGATCATAACTGTGTATGCGTAATGTATAAAAACTGAGCTGGATTGACCTGGTTGGTTCTTGGATGGGAGACCAACAGAGCTGTAGTCTAGAGTGGGAAGTCAACAAAGTGACTTGGAAGAAAGCAACAGCAAACCTCTTCCACACTGTTGTTAAAAAAACCTACATAGATACATCCATATAGTCAACCGGGAATCAAGGTCAATTCAGGGGGAATGTTTTGTTGATGTTCTGTTTGACTCAAAAACTTTCTAAAGGAAAGTATAAAGTTGTTTTTAAAAATTCTGCTCAGTTTTTGCATGATTTTAAGATTCTCTGTCTTTTTTAAAAAAGAAAACTATAGTTGATATGCATTTATGCTTTATCTTTGAGGATTCCAGGATTTCAATTGATATTGCTTAATTCTGCAGTTCTGGAAGATAAACACTTCAAAGCAAGGGTACCCAACCCTCTGTTCCAGGGCTGCAAACAACAGCCCCACTTCACAGTGTTTAGGTACAGCCCACACAGACCCTGCTCCCAGGAAACTGTAGCATTTGATAGGACAGAATGGGAAATTAAGAAATAGGTCTTTACCCAAGGGTCGGCCTGTTTTCAAAGGATTATGTTCAGCTCTTGACCTTAAAAATGCATGCATTTCATCCTTGCCAGTAAGCGTATTCAGTGATGGCTGGTTGTTGGAAGGGTGGAGGGAAGTGGAGTGTCCTGGAAATATGATGATTGGTACTCTAAACAGAGGCACTCCAGAGTGCAAAATATTGCAGTTCCCATTTGTGTAAAGAAATACCCACGCCTGAAAAATTAAGCCTTTACATTTAATGATTGTTGAATTATGCAGCAAGACCATCTGGCTAAGCAGACATTTTCAGGTGAATCATTTTTCTGGATGAGTCACGATTTATTTAAATCATTTCCTGAAAATTGTTTTGCATGATTGCTGTCCCCGTCCAGACAGAAAGCTCACTCTTTGGGAGGGAGATTGTTTGAATTTCTGAGGGGCCTTTCATCATAGCCAGTGCTGAGAATGGCAGTCCACAGACGGGTTCAGCAAGGTACCTGAATTCAGTACAGTACCATCAATATACAAGGACCAATATTATGAGGTGGAAGAGAAATCTTGGAAAAGAGGTGAATCTTTTTCTTTGAATACTAATAAACCTCCATTACTCTTTTATCGGGGGCATGATGGCTCAGCGGTTAAGATGCCAGGCTTGTCGATCGGAAGGTCGCAAGTTCGGAGGTTCGAGACCCAAGCGCCGCATGACGGAGTGAGCTTCCACACTCGCCCCAGCTCTTGCCAACCTAGCGATTTGAAAGCATGCAAATGCAAGTAGATTAATAGGTACCACTTCCGTGGGATGGTAACAGTGTTCTGCGCATGTCATGCCAGCCACATGACTGCAGAAGCGTCTTCGGACAATGCTGGCTCTTCAGCTAACAAACGGAGATGAGCACCGGCCCCTAGAGTCGGACAGGACTGTGCAGGGGAAAACCTTTACCTTTACTCTTTTATCAACAGGCTGCCATGGTAACACAAAAACCACTTGGGTCCCACCAGCATTGCAAGCTTTGTGTGGGACTTGGTGCCATTACAATTGAAGCAGTCACCTTTGTCAGATCTCAGTGTGACCTTCTGTGAATATATTACATAGGAAAATAGGAGCGAATTCAAGTATACTGTGGAATACTAATTTAATCAGCCATGGGGGAAAAGAGTGTCTGTTACTTCTGAGTGTCCATTAAATTGCCAATTACATCATTCATGGTGATTTGTGTCATTTGCATAATAATGTCATTTTGCAAATAATATAAATTGTCATGAATGATGTAATTACGCAAATGATGTAAATTACTGCAAATGATGTAAAATTAATGTAAATTTAACTGCCCTGTCCAGACTATTTTGATGAAATATGGACCACTGCATCCAAAGTCTGCTAAATGGATTAAATCAAGGTTTAACTGTGCTTATTCTACCTACTGATTATCATTTTTATTTTCATAAGCCAATGTACCTGCAATATAGTTTGTAATATGATTAAATTGCCATGCATCTGATGGCAGCAGGGATGGGGACAATCTTGGCCCAATTCCTTCTGACAGCAGAAGGTCATAGGAGGTCGGTACTATTTTGTGTCAGTGCAACAGAGCTGAGAAGCGAAAAAGTGAGAGTAATGGAACAATTTCTCAAATCGCTTTCATTGAACCTAAAGTAAAATAGGCATCTCAGGGTCAGCTAACAGTCTGAGGAATGCAATGATTCTCTCCATGTGTTCCTGTGCAGAGGTGTACTTGGACAGGACATTAACCTGCAGGAATGCCATGGGGACTACAAACTATTTGTTAGAGATGTGCCCCAAAGGCTAAATGTGGCCTGAACTCTCCTGACTGTGCCAAGCCATGACAACTGATAATCCAGGCTCTCTGTTGGCATTTTGAATTGTCCATCATCACCATCACCATCATCATAGTACCTCTATAATCTGCTTATTATAATGTTCTGCAGTGAAGTTAGAAACCCCTGCTTAATTCCAGAGTTTGTATTGTGTGTTTATGAGCCTAGTAATTTCATAGGCACATGTACTGTATATACATAAGAATTTAAAAAAATATTCCTAGAAATACAGGCAATATTCATAAATGGTCTGTTGCTTGCAGTACTATAGCCACAGCTGGTCATTTGGAGAAGGTCACCTGTTAGCATCTCGCAGGGAGGGGAGTTTCTGGCTACATGAAGGTGCCCAGTGCAGTTTCGAACCCAGGAAAGTTAACCTTCTGCATGCCTGAACTGGGGCCAAAGAGGTGGGAAAAGGATTTACCCTTCCCAGAAGTAAACTCAATACTCTTAGCACAGCAGTTCCCAACACTGCATCAGGGCCAAGGCATAACTCATTTTTATTCTATTTTATTAAATGAAATACAGTTAATGTTATTAATCCCAATGTATCTCACTTTTTTTGCCTCCTATCCCACTAAAATAAAACATTTGGAGGCGTTCTGGGGCTATACTGTATATAAAGATCTGGGAACTGTAAGTTTTCCTTTTTCTTCCCCATCTATTTTTGTTTTTCTCATATATTTTTAGATTATCAGCATGCACGCAAGGACTGTCCACTTTGTATTGTTCTGTAATGCCCACTGGAAGCCTTTTGGACAGCAGAGCAAGTTATTAGTCTTTAAAGCAAGAAATGGGAAAAAAATGCCCTTTTAAGCCACGAAATGTGCAAGCGTGATTGCCACAACCTTGCTTGCATTATTCTGCTGCATGGATAGGACAGGACTGAACATACGATAGAGAAGAGCCGCAAAGCATCCCAGTTAATCAGCTGCCCAGCCTCTTCCCACTTAATGCTTCCACTTTTGCCTTGTTCTTTTGGTTAAAGGTGATTGGCTGAAGCTGGGGGAGAACCAAGACAAGGTCTTGTTTGATTTGGAAATCATATTTTCAATTATACTTCCTCATTGCATAACAGCCATTAGAACTGACCCTGAGAATATTGCAGCATCCAGCTAGGTGATTTTGGACAGATGGCCTGTCTAAAGTCATCTAACAAGCTCTCTAAGGAAATCTTGCAACAATTCTGGATGCCGTCCGTTTGGAGTATAATTGATTTTGTGGGAAACTTTCAGTGGCACAATTGTCTATTTCCTTTCACAGGGATGGCCAGAACAGCTGTGGATTGCTCTTTAACCAATACCCAGGTTAGCAAGAACCAGCACCAGATAAACAAGAAGAAACAAAGATGAAACAATACGCCGCCACCCCCAAAAAAAACAATCAAGGAAGAAACAATGCCTCAATCAAGGCTGGTGAGACAAGCTATCACATGTAGGCAGCCAGAAACTCCATCCCCCCATGCACTGATGAGGTTACCTAATCTGGTAAATGAAATGTCTGCAGGAAGAGAAACAAGCTCAGAGAACATCAAGAACCCAACACTCCTTTATCATACATCTGTCGGCAAGCATTCCTTGGTCAGATTCACAAGTTTTGATGGCAACATTGGCAGGTGCTATTAAGTAGGACAACGTAACAAAGAAAGAAGCAAAGAAGGAAAGAAGCTTCAGCTCCTAAGATACAGCTTGCAATAATGTTATTAATGATGACGATGACGATGACGATGACAATGACAATGACGATGATGATGATGATGATGATGATGACAGGGCTTTTTGATAGAATTGGGGTGGGGCATGAGCTTTTTCATTTAATTGATCTAATTATTCTATAGCAGTTGATCTTATCTTACTCATTCTCCCATGGTGGCAATTGTTTAAAAAAGGATACTGAAAAACCAGGTGGCAAATTATTCGGAACCAGATCTCAGTAGGACTTATTTTTGAGAAGACATCTCTAGGATTTTGTTATCAAAATGCCCAGATTAATCAGCTAAAAATTGGGGGGCACAATCCAGCCTTCCTTATCTGTATTGAATGACTGGTAAGCCGCCCAGAGTCACTTGTGTGAGATGGGTGGCTATATAAATCATATAAATAAAGTTTGGGATGCTATTGTTAAAGGTTACATATACAATGGTAAATGAAAGAACTGCTATTCTAGCCATTTTGAAGTTTAAAATGGAAAAGTATTTTTTTTAGTGTAATGACGTCCATGCCTGTATTAGAGAAAGGATAATAGATTTTTAAATATCCACGTCAGTTAACTTACTGTGAATCTGGCAGAACACCAATTAATTTGGGTAATTTGGCAAAATTTTCTAGGAAGAGCAAAGATAAATGTCATATAGCACAAACAAACGCCGAGACTATAGTCCAAACAATTTCACAAGACATTTTCTACTGGAAAGTAACACATTTTTAACCATTGTCCAAAAAGTGCTATGCAGTCTCTATTTTCTGAGCCCCAATATCCACACCTTTTTCACTTCTTAAGGTACTTATTGCAAACTACCAACTTATTACTGATGTAATAAAACTAGATCAGAAAAACCAATAAACTCAAGGTGTTTCCAGGTTCTGCTCCTAACTTTCCTGTCTTCTTCATCCTGAAAAAATCAGATTTTGCCTGGCTCCTGATACGTTATTTTTCCTAGACTCTGGCCCTAATTCATAAGCTTCTACCCTGCCTTTGTTTCCTGGCCTGAACCCAAAGGAACAGCATTCCTGGAATAAAAAGTTGGCAATCCAACCAATATAAAAATCATTAAGTTAGTGGCTCCTTCTGGAGCTAGTTATCTAAGGAATTCCAATAGATAGTTCTTTGACGAAGAACATTTTGCTCAGAACACAGCTGGAGCAACGGTGCTTCTATGTCCTACGCCACCCCCACCACGCTATGTTGCTGTGCAATTGCCTTAACTCTCACTCATCATCTAACACAGAGATAGGAATCTTGTGATCCACCAGATGTTGCTGCTGAACTACAACTCCCAGCGTCCTCCACAATCAGCCATGCTGATTGGGATCCCCAGGAGTTGTAGTTTGGCAACATTATTAATTATATCTATTTTTTGTGACAATTTCATAGTATAGACCAGTATAGACCAGGGCCTATGCTGGCTGGGGAATTCTGGGAGTTGAAGTCCACACATCTTAAAGTTGCCAAGGTTGAGAAACACTGGTATAGATAGATCTGAGTTGGGTTTTTTTTAATGATGGAATCACTGCTTTCTGAGGGTCTTACCAAAAAATAGCTCCATGAGCACTTCTGAGTGGATAAATGGGAAGACTGAGAGACCATGGTTAGGCTCCTGAAATCCCAAAGATTTAAGGCAAATCCTTTCCACCCAATTCTTATATCTTCAATAATTACAGCCCAGAAAATATTTTTTTTCCTTTCAACATGCAATAGTTCTAGCACTGTGATAAATTCTAAACATATACAGCATTTTAAAGTAAGATTACACCCCCCCCCAAAAAAAATAAGTGTTAAGCTGATCCTGGAGGAAGACTTGAAATGGCATCCCCACCCCCCACCCCCCAGAAATACATTATATTATAAGGAAACTGCAGTTTCCCAATACTTAACCCAATCTTTTAGCTACTGCTGTCCTAATGGCTGTAATGACTATACCTAACTCTTCAAATCCATTCCATGTGATGGGACTCAATTCAGTTAAAGTAGACCCTATTGCATTTTTATTGTCTTTTGGTATTTATGAGATATGCATTATCAAATAATAGTAGCCTCCTTCTATTAAGGATGACCAAATAAGCCTTGCTCCATTGATAAGCACCTCAGAGATGGTTGATTTTTAATAAACTGTGGGCTAAGGCAGACATAGCTCTCCAGTTTATTCAGTTTCTTCTCTGCTGATGTTAAAATTATTGTCCAGGGAATGTTTTTTTATATACATGGAAGTTAATGACAAAAATGATAAAGGGAAAGTTCTCCCTGCCCCAACATTTTTGGGGGTGGGGGTGGAAATGGCATAATAGAATCTCAGAACCTGATGCTTTAATGCAACAGTGCCTTAGTGCAGAAGCAATAGCAGTCAAGACTTCTGTTTTGCTATCAGAAAGCTAGAGCTACTGTGATATAAGAGTTCTCAAACAATCTGTACTGAACAAGCAAACTAAACTAACCATGAACCAGTATATACAGAAATGTACTTGGTTTTTATCCAAGATGAAACTATGAGGATTTTTTAAAATATACACTCATCCGATTTTTCAAAATCTGGAAGGCTGGTCAGGCTGGTTGGGCGCCATTTTCCATGTTTTATTGCCTGGAGTGAAAACTCCAAATCCCCATGCTCTATTTGCAGTAAACCTAGCATGGCAACGATCTGTGCCAGTTCCACTACTACTGTAGTGATTTTTTTTCACATCATATGTATGCATGTATGTGTACATATATACTTCTTTATTGTGTAAAAAAAGAAGAAAAGAAATGTGCCATTCATAGGCCAAGGAATGTACGTGCTGACATCAAAGTTGAATTTGCTAATAGAAAAAAGAAATGATTTCAAAAAGTCCTGGGAAAAACAGCACCCAGGTGACCCTTGTGCCAATCTGTAGTTTATTGTTGTTTCTATTTGTTCTAGTGGTTTTTAACTTTATATCAGGCTTGGACTGAAATGACCTTCAAACACACGAGTATCTTTTGTTAGGACAGACAGTAGATCTGAGCATACTGTAGATAGAGAAAGAGAGGCAAAAAGCTCTAACTATCCAACTATCCAAGCACAGGGAAATTAGCTTTATTTCTAATAGCAACCTGTATAAATAAATAATTCTATCACTTGCCCCAAATTAAGACTATCATATGTGTGAGGCTGACAAACAGTTATCTTTATACCATGGAAATTGTAGGTGAGATGAAAGAAATTTCATCCCCCCAAAGGGAACCAAAAGAATGTTTCTTAAACCTGTTTACTGTTCACCACTTTTCCATTGCACCTCCTCCTCACAATGGACAATTGGAGCAGAAATAAAGCCAACTCCAAGAAAGGTGGCATTTTGTGTGCAAAGTGGTAGGTGGGAAAATGTTCATCAGGGTTCTCCTCCCAACTGCTGTCTTTCCTTGAGATCATCCCACACTCTGTTTACAACCATTTGGCAATGATTCATATTTCCAACCGCCATTATATCTAATTGTCACTCTATTATTCCAAGAAGTGCTGCTTTCTGGATAAAACGTAAAAGGCTAAGGTACATTCTAATGTTACTCTTTGACTAAAAACAATCAACATAAATTTCTGGGTTGAATCTAAAGACCTTCTTCCAGTAGAGGAAGCACATCCTCATGAGCATCACAAGCCAGAAAGGTGAGGCAAGCGATGTCAAAATTATCATGACATCATCGCACACTTGATATGAAGTTGTGTCATGACATGATGATGCATACGACATCATTGTGGCTTCTAATGGACGCCTATGCATATCTATTGGGGCAACTGTGTCTGTGTCTAACTCATATATGGAATGAAACGAGACAACTTGAGCCCAGCAAAAGCAGTCCCTTCATTTCTCCAATGAGCACTTTAAAATGCCTGAAAGTATCTCAGCCCAGAGAAGCACTTTTTAAAATAATAGTACAGAGGGATGTAACATGAGCTTAATCATTTCCAAATGAATCTTGAGAAATGTTTGGAAATTTACCATTACACAAAATCACAGCAATGCTACTAGAAAGTTACAGCAGTTTCCAATAAACTTGAACTTTTAAGTTTCCTCCATGTGGTCAGTTTCAGAACGTCCAGTTCTCCTTTTTATTGTATGTAAAACCTAGTTACTTCTGTCAAAGTCTTTTTTTAAATATTGGTCTTTATCAAAGTGTTGAACCTGGCATTCTAATACAGATTATGTATAAGTGTTCCACCACAGAAGAGTCATTGCGAGATGCAAGATGCAAGAGGATTCTATATACCAAAGCTAGTTTAAGCTGCTCTTTCTCCAAAAGGCCACTTGACATTCCATGTCACCAAATCATGACCCAGTCAAAGCAGTTCATGTAAAATTCCTTATTTTCTCTACCAATATGGAAATATTAGGGAAACGCCAGTTATGAAGCTGAGCTGGTATCATCGCTGGAGATTTCCTTCTTGCAGAAAGATTTAGTATCCTTTCATGAAAACCGTCTGTTCCCCACTGGCTGACTACTTTGACTTTACATTGGCAATAAATGTACTGCTGGTACAGAAATCCATTGCTGGATTGCAATCGTTTCTTAAAGGGAAGGGGGAGGGGTGGTGCTGTGGAGCACGGGAAAAGACAGTTCTGAAATCCAACTTAGATGTAGTGCTAGAATAGCCTGAGATGCAGAAGAATCAAAAGGACTGCAGAGACCTGGAATTCTGAAAATATCAAGTCTCTTGATGGTGCAGAGCCGGTGTACAGCCTAATAATCTTATGTATGGAAAGAAGGGTCTGCATAAGCATTCATCAGAATGTGTGAAAGTTGGGACAATGTCTGCAGAAGCCCTTTTCTTTCCCCCTCCATTGGCTTACTGGGATATCTGCACAACAGTGGCAAGCTTCCAGCCACTTTCTTAGTAACAGCACAAGGAAACAGATAAGGGGTTTGCAGCCATAAATTGTCTATATAGAGGAGCCTTAAAGTACTCATTGGAATTCTTGTGTTGTTGCTACTTTAACCTCCCTTCTAATAAATATTACTAATCAGAGGTCTGAGAGATTTGTTTTTTGGATTAACTGTTTTCAGTCCAGGTTATTAGGGGGGGGAGTCTAACATTTATTGCAGCTGTGGATTGTTACCAGCAGCGCTTTATAAAGTGTCTGGAAAAACCCAAAGCAGGCTGCTGTGACAAGGTACTCTCTATATTATGATTTTTTTAAAATCGGTTCACTCATGTCCGATTCTCAGAGACTGCCAAGTCCCTGCAGTTTTCTTTGCAAGGTTTTTCAGAAGAGCTTTGCCACTGCAGGCATCTGTCCCTCCTGTAGTGAGGCATTTATTACTACCTGGATCCAGCTACCTCTCTTCTCCTTGCCTCCTTCCTAGGGCTGAGAAAAAGTGACTGGCCCAAGGTCACCCAGCTGGCTTTGTGCCTAAGGCGGGACTAGAACTCACAGTCTCCTGGTTTCTAGCCTGATGCCTTAACCACTACACTAAACTGGCTATTTTTTAAAACAATTATTGTTTTAAATTATATAGATTATATAGACCATCGTTTCAATCAAGGTTCAGTCCTGGGCATGGGATAGAAAATGCATTGGTCACCCTCATGGATGATCCATGTCAGTACTTGGATGGGAGGGACCATGACCCTCCTGTCTTGCTGGATCTCTCTGCAGGTTGATACCATCAACCGTGGTATCCTTCTGAGTTACCTGTAATGGGTTGAGATCTGGGGGCCTATTTTAGGATGGCACCACTCCTTCCTGAGTGGTGGATTTCAGTCAGTGGTTACAAGGAAGAGAGGTTAAGCCTCAAACAATCCAGTATGGGTTACACCAGGGCTTGTCCTTCTTCCCCACTTTGTTTGACAGAAATATGAAGCCATGGGAAAAGTCATCTCTTGTGGTGGCATCAGTATACAAATGGTACTCAATGTTATTGGCTTTTCAGAGCCTGAGAAAGTGGATAGTTTTTTGAAGAACATTGCTAGTGACCCAAAACGTTTTATATAAAACAGTTATTTGAAAGGTTTTTATTTAAAGTAATTTGAGATGCCACTGAGCCCATCTCTGGACAGTACTATCTAAGTGGAAAGTCTAGAATGGTGGTTCTTAAACTATTTGACCCATTTACCACTTTACCCAGCCTCCAAAAATGTCATCCCCCCCACACAAAAAACAGACTCTGTTGTTGTACACAAGTGTCATGGCAGCAGCAGTCCCAAACTGGATCCTTACTTCACAAACAAGCAATTACGAATTGCCTCATTACCCCCAGGATATGCCCAAATTACCTTGGGGGTAATTAGCCCCAGTTTAAGAACCACTGGTCTAGAGTCTCATTATTGTTCTGCACATGAGTTGTGAATGTTGGAAAAGGAAATCCTTGATAAGTTATGGCAGAAAAAAAAACACTGAAAATCAACGCATCCACAACATGCTGGAAGTGTTCCTATAACATTGGTGTGTTTCTTATAACTGAGAACCCTGATCTATAGACTAGTCCATAGTTTCTCAGCCAAAGCAACTTTAAGATTCAACTTCCAGAATTCCCCAGCCAGCCTGGGAGTTGAAGTCCACACATTTTAAAGTTGCTGAGGTTGAGAAACACTGGCCTAGTCAACCCATTCCTTAATTTGGCTTTGCCTGCATCCAGCCTTGCTTGTAGGAGAACTCTTCACCTTTCCCAAGCCAGATCTGAAAATTTGAAAGTGTGCATGTTTGGGTGCATGTCCATCTAATGCATAGCACTAAAGTAGCTGGGGATGTATAACTTCATAATATATGTGCATTTTTGTACATAAGATTTGATTTTGTGTCTCAAAATCCAGAAAAGTACAGGATCTGAAGAAGGGTTATGTTGAACACATCATTGCACTTGGAATCTGGGTTGCTTACAACTGAAGCTTGAGCTGGTCTATTTGTTTAACTTTTGGCTCAAATTATTATTTGCTCCTGCTGGTTTGGCCCCTCCAACTTCTCTGGACAGTTTTCAATCTGTCTGGAAGAAGCCATTGTCTAAAAAGCCTAGTCATATATGGATTTTCACTGAGATTTTGGTTTCATTGGGATCTTATAGAATGAAAACAATTCTTGGCCTGCATGTTTGGATATCAAACCTGCAAAGGTTTAAGGAAAAGTTTTCCTCCCTAAGGTTATATTTTTAGCCTTTTAGTCCAAAACAGCAGTGGGCCTTTACAATGGGATATCTGGAGAGCTGCTTGAGGGAAGGCCTTGTAACACCCACTTGCAGAGCACCTCTGTCCTTGAGGATCAGGCATTGCAGAGATGATGGGACATGTTCTTCTGTAAAAAGGTAAAGGTTCCCCCCGCACATTTGTGCAGTCGTGTCCAACTCCAGGGGCCGGTGCTCATCTCCGTTTGTTAGCCGAAGAGCCAGCGTTGTCCGAAGACGCTTCCACGGTCGTGTGGCTGCATGACGCGCGCGGAACGCTGTTACCTTCCCACCGAAGTGGTACCTATTCATCTACTTGCATTTGCATGCTTTCGAATTGCTAGGTTGGCAAGAGCTGGAGCTAGTGCGGGAGCTCACTCCGCACGCAGGGCTAGGGATTCGAACCTCCGAACTTGCGATCTTCCTATCACAAGCCTGGCGTCTTACCCACTGAGCCACTTCTGTACTGTACTGTTTATTTTATAGAGATATTTATTCTCCTTTAATCACTTTTATTTTAGTGAAAATGCTAGGGGATGGATTTCATGTGTCTTTTCTTCATTCAGATCCCTGCCAAAGAGATACTAATAGCATTGCTAAGTTTTGTACTCTTGTTGTTGCAGGATGCACTGCTTTACCAAGCTGACTTAAACTAGTTTTGGTTAGTTTTCTTTTGAAGCCTATATTTGTAAGTGTAATGTCATAATGGCAAATTGGAGGGTGAGTGCAAGATGCCATTGTATATATCACACTTTGGTTTTATTGGTCTGTGCTGAACTATGACTGTAATAAATTCGTTCACATTCTTCCATAGAAACCCAAGAAATTGTTTGCTTAAAATGTTGGCCAAATGAATTTCTCCAGTTTTCTAAAAGAACATTCAGAAACAAGTGTAACTTCATGTTTACCTATCAACTCTTAACATCAGTTCAGACATACTAAATAGCCTCAGAATTAGCATAAGTCATTCATTTGATGCATAGCCAATTGTCCAAGGAGCAGAAGTAAGATAACTACCTTGTCCTTATATTGAACTGTAGCCTGAAGGCTGCAACTGGTTACAACTTTGAGAAGAAATCACATTTTAAATGGAAATTAATATGGAGTATTACAAACCATACATATGTGGCTAATTTGTATGCCATTTAATATGGCTTTGTTTTCTTAGCTGTTTGGGTAGCTGTCAACAAAACGTTGTTACAGAAAGGGTTAGGTTTATACTTTGGTCCTTGTGGATGAAATCTTTCTGGCCATTGCTTGCCGACGATGACATCTTAAATTACAGCATATCACACTGGGAAGAATCATTTATCTAAATGAGATTTGTTTGTTATAGGGTTTTTTTTTAAAGAATTGGCAACATTGCTGAAACATGGGTGGAATTTGGCACTTACTTTTTCTAGACTAAGAAGTATGCAGAGGATTCAGGAAACGCAAGATCGAGAATGCTTTGCTGAACAGCAGTGGCAAAAAGCAGGAAAGAGGGCGCTGAGGCTTCTAATCTATGAGTCTGATTTGCTGACATCAAAGCTGGAGAGTGTCTATGTTTGCATGTTTATTCTTCAGACAAAAGAAGGATCTTCTGGCCAGCTAGAACATAACTTTAGAATATAATCTCCATTCTACTGTTAAATCTTCAAACCTGCTCAACAGATTATGTGAAAAACAGATTACATGTTAGTCTATGGATATACAGTACAGTATATGGGAACAATCAGTCAAAAGTGAAAAAAACACTTTATATGTTAAAGATTTCAGATTCAAATGCTAGCATCTTAAGTTTAAACTATCACAGAATTATGGAATTCAAGGAGTGGAATGATCCTTGGAGATTATCTAGTCCAGTGTTTCTCAACCTTGGCAACCTTAAGATGTGTGGACTCCTTTATGATGTGTGGACCTAAAAAATAATTACTCCCACATTCTTGTGGAATCTGGCCAGATCAGGAATCAGAATAAAATATCTCACTGCCTTATGACAGCTCAGACTATTTACCTTGCAGAATCTACCTTGCAGCTGCTCTCTAGGTCTCAAGAAGTTGTTTCCCACCCCTTTCAGATAGAGATGCCAGGGATCAGATCTTGAATCTTTTGTATCCGGAGCATGTGCTCTGCAACTGAGCTGTGTTTCATATAATTTGAGTAAGCAGAACCTGATCTAAGAACAGCTTTCATCCTTAAAATGTAAACTCTCATAGCTTCAAGAGTGGGGCAGGGAAAATAGGTGGCCAAATCCAATTTTAGGTAGGTTTGATGCATTCACAGTATTATTTTAAATCTCCGTTCCCAGGTTATTTTAATTAATCTCTCTCCCCACAGCACACTCTTTTGCTGTGTTGTTCTACTATTGTTCAATCCAGTTGGATTTCATTATTACCACATCTGGCACCATTGCCTCTCCTACAACTTTATTTCAGGTTCTGTCTCTATTTTCCCCTGTTCAAATATAGTCTATCCTTATGGCTATGACAATAAGTGGACAACTAAATATGTGTGGACCTGTGAGTGTAAATATACCTTCTTTTTAAAATAAGTGTGTGTGTGTGTGTGTGTGTGTGTGTGTGAGAGAGAGAGAGAGAGAGAGAGAGAGGAGGGAGGGAGGGAGGGAGGGAGGAAGGAAGGAAGGAAGGAAGGAAGGAAGGAAGGAAGGAAGGAAGGAAGGAAGTGTTTTTTACATTTCTGAGGTTTATTTTGTAATTATAGTAAAACCAGAATTTAGTATAGCCATTATAAAAAGATCAAGAAGGAAGGGAAGTCAAGTTATGGGAGGAGAAAAGAAAGGTCGTTTTGTAAGAAAGTTATGATTGTATTTACTTTAAAAATGTTAGTTATGTTATGTTATGTTATGTTATGTTATGTTATGTTATGTTATGTTATGTTATGTGTTGTTATGTTATGTTGTTATGTTATGTTATGTTATGTTATGTTATGTTATGTTATGTTATGTTATGTTATGTTATGTTATGTTATGTTATGTCAGATTTTGTTATTTATGTATTACTATAAAATAAAGAATTAATTAAAAAAAGTGTTTTGGCTTTGTAGGGCTTGGGGCATGGCAAAGAGGATCATTTGATGCACCTGGAAAGAAACTTATTTTCCTGATTTTAAGGAAAAGATCCAGGAAATTAATTTGTTATATAGTTGTGAAAAATCTCTGTGTTCTACAAATTAGAAGATGACACTGTAGGCTGGTTGGTATATGGTCTAGATTTAAGAACAAACATAAGGATTGCATTAATTTAAAAAAAAAGAAAAAAAGATCAAGAATATGAGCATGAAATTAAGCTGTACTAGTCATCTATAGCCAACATGAATTTCAACAAAGACTAGATGCAGACATGAATGCACAAGGGAGTTTTGATAACAAAGGCAGCATTTAAGAGTGCCAGTGTGGTTTTGAGCAGAGTTTAAATGTCGGCAAATAAAGTACATTTCAATACCCTTACAACAGTCTCTGTTTACATGGTTTTGTGCCAGTATTAGGGCTAATAATGGCGTGCTATTGGAGATACTTTGGAAGACATCTGCTAAAGTTATTTTTCTCCATCATTGGATCATCCTTCTTTACATCAATGAACTGACTTTGTCAGTTTCCTCGTTGACTTCAAGATAACCAAAGAAATAAATATAGGAACAAAGGGCCTTTTTAAAGCAGTAGGATTCTCTTTCAATCTTAAAATAGTAGAGATGTTTCAGATACCTACAATAAGTTTAGTTGCTCCTTCTGAACTGACTAAAGCAGAGTAATGCAACAGGAAGGAAGGCCTCAGTAATCAATAAATGATGATTGCTCTAGTGGACAGGGCAAAAAGGGATGTGGCCATTGGTACTCTACTTCTGTGGTTTTCCTGTTGTATTTCCTTGTTCATTAATTAACATTACATCTACTGTCTTGCTTCCTTCTTTCTCACTCATGTTCTTTAGTTTGGCTTTAGTCATACACTCCAATGAATCAGTCTGAAATCTGTGAGAGGTTTTTGAAAGGAGTCTTGCACCTTTATGTTGTAGCCAGTGTATGCCGAGAAACAAACAAAAATAATGACTTCTAATATTCTGGTTTCCCTACCAATAACCTGACCTTTGACAGGAAAGAGTAATAAAGACACTACTTGCGCCTTTAGTTCCTATGTTTTCCAACCCAGGGCTGGTCTTTGAAATTCCATTCAACACTTCCTCTCATTGATTTCCATTTGGCATATTAGAATAATAGTCAGTGGGTTTAATGAGTTCTGGCAGCCTCTTTGTCATGGCTTGAGTACACACTTCCTGAAATGATACGCCTAGTGTGCACATATCTGCCTTCTTCTTAGTAGGCAGTCTCCAACCTCCATCACATGACTCTTCCTTGGGCAGCATGGGATTGTCTCATCTGCAGGTGTCCCAAACTCACTCTAAAAAATTAGCCTAGCATCAGTTGTGTAATTCTACTGGCACAGAATGATTTCTTGATGTTCCTAGTCCAGTGGGGAAGGTTCTTCTACTTGCCTGTCTTGTACCTATCACCACTAAGAGAAATCCCAGACAGGATATAACCTTAGGCAACACAGTGCAAATTGCCTTGTTTTAGAAGTACATCCTAGGCGTGGGTACAGGCATAGCAGCCTTCTTGGTGTCTGTACTTTTCTATAAGACACACCTAACTAACCAAAACTTGCTGCAGCCCTTTCAACCTCATGCCACTGGGGTGGTTCACTTCAAACCCTGGCTTCAGCTTTAAGTGTAACAGAAACCCAGGAACCTCTTCTGTATATGCTGGCCACTGTTTCTGCTTTTCCTGCCAGGAAGTTTATGCTTTGGCATCTGCAGACACATCACAGCTGTCCAGCTGATAAACTGACGCACTCTGGGTGGCCCCATTTGCCTCCTGAGATTTCACAACTGCTGCTGTTGCTGCTGAGAAGTGAACCTGAAGATTTCCAAGCTCTCCTTCAGACAGATGAACTTGCACACAAATCGAGTGTTGATTTCTCAGCTCTTCCATAGAACACTATTTTTGTTTCAAATGTTACTCCATCTGCTGCTTAATTAGACAAGGCATGACTAACAGTCTGATCTGACCCAAGGCATCCTTGCATGAATATATGTCTATAGCAGTGTTTCTCAACCTTGGCAACTTTAAGATGTGTGGACTTCAACTCTGTGAAGTCCACACATCTTAAAGTTGCCAAGTTTGAGAAACGCTGGTCTATAGAGATCATCTTCTCATATAAACATAACTGTTTGCAAAAATCTTCAGTGCATGTTCTAAGCCACATACTCACACATCTTAAAATGGCTAAGTTTGAGAAACACTGGTCTAGCCCCTATGAGGAAAAAGGATGCCATCCCCAGATGTGGACCTCACTGGACCCTGAATAGATTAAGATAGATAGTCAGATGATAGATAGTCAGATGATAGATAGATAGATAGATAGATAGATAGATAGATAGATAGATATAATAGATGGATAGATAGACAATAAATCCAAATGAATATCAAAAGGAAAAGATAGCCACGAAGAAAAGCAAGGATAAAACTCCAAATGAAACCCAAGACTGTTGTGGGGGGATCCCTGGCGCACCCAAGACTGCATGTGCTGCTGTATTCTGAACCAATACTGTCTGAATTCTCTTTAAGGACAGCTCCACGGGGAGCACATTGCAACTCACCTCACAGGGTTGTTGTTTTGGGGAAAATAGGAGGAGGGAGGAGTATTAGGTATGTTTGCCGCCTTGAGTTATTTATAAAAATAATAAAGGCGGGATAGAAAATAAATAAATAGTCCAATTGGGAGGTGACTAAGGCATAAGTGACTGTGAGCAGTGCCTCCCGATCTAGGAATGGGTGCAACTGGTGCACAAGAACTATTTATGAAAAGACCTTTCTGGCCACAGCTGCCACCTGCTCCTTGAGCAGGAGCCACGAGTCCAGGAGGACCACCAGATTATACACCAACTCTGCTTGGGGAGTGTTACTGATGTTAATGATGGAAAATCACCAGACATGAGGCCCAAAAACCCACAGTCACTCAGTCTTGTCAGAGCTGAACTGAAGCCGGTTCCTCCCCATCCAGACCTGCATAGTTCCCAGGCACTATACACTGTGACAGACGAAACAAAGCTGTTCCATGGTCAGCTGATGATGGACACAATGGACAGATGTGTGGTCAGGTGATCATTATATGGAAACAATAAAAATGGAGAAGTTTCTCACAACTCTGTGAACATATATGGGAGCTATAAAAAAACCCAGACCCATTGCCCACCACAATGTAAAGTGACGTTCCTCTACCTAATTATGTATGGAATTCATTTACTCCCTGTGAAAGAGGCAGGATTTTTCCCCACCCCCATATCTACCTATCTACCTACCTACCTACCTACCTACCTATCATCCGTCCGTCGTCTGTCTGTCTGTCTGTCTGTCTGTCTGTCTGTCTGTCTATCTATCTATCTATCTATCTATCTATCTATCTATCTATCTATCTATCTCTTGTCTCATGGGGAAAGATAGAAAAAGATCCAGAAGAATCCAGAATGTCCAGAAGAGTGCAATGCTAGGAACAGCTAAGATACTGCGCAGAACCCTCAAACTCCCAGGCCTCTGGTAGAGGACCCGAGGTTGATGTTGAGGAAGACACATACCACCCATAGGGGTGAGAAGGGAATTAGAGAGAGAGAGAGAGAGAGAGAGAGAGAGAGAGAGAGAGAGAGAGAGAGAGAGAGAGAGAGATGATTCTCATGAATGCTGAAGCCAATTTGGGCCAGTATTCTAATTAGCTCTTTCCCCTACATGCTATCGATATCAATTGGGCTGCAGAATAACTAAATTATTCTCTGAATTCAATAAGGGGTTGTACTGAAATGCAGCCTTGGTAAAATTTTCCAGAAATTCAGCCCTTTCTCTAAATTTCTCTGTTTTGGATTTAACAATTTATTTTTAAATTACTTTAGTATTAACTTCTGGTTTTAACCAGCCATTTTGGAAACTCCTGTGTACACAGAAAGGGAGGATAGAATTTCCTAAACAAGCTAGCAGGGAAACAATGTGGGAGTAGATTTTACTGAAATTAGTGTAAATGTAAGTAAGCCTAGGCTATAAGTTCATCCTTGTTTGTCAAGTTTTTTTTTTAAGCACATGCTTTATTCTAAAGTCAAGGCATCTAACAACAACAGATGTGTACATATATGCAGATTTACTCAATTACTCAACTGATTAAGTGGAAGAAACTGATGAAATGAATTTGCAAAAACTGTTGATTAATCTTCAATTGTGGTAGTGACGTTTTAGTCCACTCTTTATTTTCGTACAGTTGAGAGTGGAAGGCTCTTAAAGAAAAGCCACGTCGATGGTAATACTCAAGAGCAGGGCCTGACTTCAGAAAGCATAGGCCAAGACTCAATTGGGTCCCCACTTAAAAATACACTTGACCCAGACCTTTCCATGGGAATTTTATTCTCAGGAATTGCGGAGGACTGGGTGCAGTTTTGAGTGAGCCTCTTACATGTATGGACTTATTGGAAGTGGTGACAGCAAGAGCTTTCTAAAGAAATGGACAGCATTTTAATTTCCTACAATGCTTGGTTGTTAGTTAGATTGTTTACCCGTGAATGTCATCCTGGTACTCAGTGGGAGAAAACATGATCTACCTCCTGAGTTCCAAGTGGAAATAAGGACATTATCTTTCGGGAGCCTTTCTGTTTGGTAACAATACCTGGCTTGAGGTTAACTTTTTGGCTAATAAGCAAGGCCAAAATCTGAAATATAAACAAATCAGTTTGCTTAGAAACTGCTCTTTTGTTTATTCACAATTCATTGCCAGACTATTCTTTATAAAGTAAAGGATATTTCCACGAAACGGTAATTTGCTCCAGTCTAAGGGTACAATGCCCATGTTCCAACCCTTGACCATTTTTATTGCCTACTGATATCATGGTAGGCCTTACTCCAGGCCTACATGCGTTGATCACAGAAGCTGTCTGCCTCTAAGAAATCAGGATATGGAGGGTCACTCCCAGAGTCCCTACTGTCCTCTTCTTCACAGTACACAGTAGCAAAGGTCAAATATCACCAACTGAATGAAATTGTTGTATACTGAAGCTAAGAGATGTTTATTCCTTTCCCAAGTGATGAAAAAGGAGCAATACAAGGAGCAGAGGTCCTGGAATTAACCTTTTTGGCTAAAAGAACACTGAAATCTTTTCTTTGTAATATTGGTTTTACTTACAAATACTAAATCACAACACTAGTTGAGGCAGCAGGCAGCAAATTTGCCTAGAAACCAGTTTGCATGCCAACCTTAGACAGTCACACTTTCGGATAATTTCAGTCCCTCACTGCCTCTGCTCTCATTCTTCAAAATACTGTATGTTGGTGTTATCCAGCTGGATCTCAATTCCAACAGAAATTCAGGTCATCCTTGTCAGTTTATTCATTTGGAAAACACGGCACAATACCAACACACAGAGCCAACCACAATTCCATGGTGCTGAAATAAAATTTAAGTAATCACATAATCTCACACATACACAAAAAAGGAATCCAGTAGTTCAAAAAACAGTAAAAATGCTATTGACAATATATTAACTCTTTTTACCCCACTCATTGCCCTAAGTCAGAATCTGGTTTGTTCGGTTTCAGTTTAGTAAGTTGTGTGAAACTCACCTCTGAGATTTGTAACTCAGAGTGGCTTAGGGCACTGCATGAATGCAACCCATTGTGGCTCAGTCAACAAACCATGATTTAAAATGGTGGCTAAGCATGATGCCAATCTTCACCTTTATCAAACTCCCTTTCAAAGTTTGTGCATTTTAAATGTCACCTCCAACCTGGTTCCCTGCAGATGTGATGGTTTATGACTCCCATCATCCTACATAGGCCGCATAGAGAAGACTGTTCTTAAGAAAGGCTACCCTAATGACTTATTACCATGGTTGTTTTCACCCATAAGGCAGTTCTTTCTCCTAGCTTGATTCTTCTGTTCCTTTCTCTACAATCAGAGAACAGAGAAGGGAAAGATCCCTGGCAGTTTGAGTTTTCCAAATACTTTGACTGAGATTATAACAGATCTTCAGAAGCACTAGCTGTTCATTTTGCTCTGTTCCCATTAAAGATGGAAATTCCCTGCCAAAGGAACAAGGATTCCCATTTTTTTCGACAGTTGGACCCTGAGCTAGTCAAAAACCACCCAAATGTAACTGGAATAAAGGCAGCAGAGGTTTTTTTGCTCTGCAGGTCAGTGACTCCCAAATCTTTCTCTGGCAAGCAAACCGAAAACCTCTTTCCAAAGGCAGTCTGTTGAGGATGATTATGAACTGAAATTTGGACAGCAAAATCAAGCATGGTCGATGCTGTGTTCAGGGGAGGATTCTGAAAATTCAATCAAATGATATACATTCCGATAATACTGTTAAGTCCTACCTCTACATCAGCCTTTCTCAACCTTTTGACCCTGGAGGAACCCTTGAAATATTTTTCAGGCCTCGGGGAACCCCTGCACATTCAGGCTCAAATACAGACCAGAAGTTACAAAATTATTATATTTGTTTCATGTGTAGGCCTGTAGATATGCATTAACAGTGTTCTGAAACTAAAAATAAAGAATGAAACTTACCCCTTTAATGTGAAATTGCCTGAATTTGAAATAATTTTTTAAATAAATTGTGATCTCCTAGGGAACCCCCCAGTGACCTCTCATGGAACCCTAGGGTTCCACAGAACCCTGGTTGAGAAACCCTGCTCTACATTGTCCTAAATGCAGGATTATACTGGCCAGGACAGATAAGGGTCCCTGTGATAATGAGTCAAGATTGGTCTGGATGGCTTTTCACATACTGTGGCTAGAAGAATTTCAGCCAAACAATTTGTGCAATACATTCATCTGTTTTATTTTGTCAGTGCACTTCTTGATATGTCTCTCCAGGCTGGCAGTGTTCTTAAACCCATGCATAGATCTACCACACTGGGTCTCAGATTGCTATACAGAATCACACTGTTGTAAGTTAACCCTGTCACTTAGGGATCTGCACCAATGTGATGAAGGTTGCTCCTTGGGATCCATGTTCCTTATAACCCCTCCCCTTCCTTCTGCGCTTTTTTTTAATGATGCAAAAAATCAACCAAGATAGGTCTCTGCAATTTTCCCAGTCGCTAAGGGCTAACTTTAAAAAATTCTCTTGTCCATTTAACTTGCAAGTGGTTGTATTTAAAAACCGGTTCTTTTGCAATGCAAATTACTTACAGGTGTAAAAAGATGCCCAGGTGGTTTTCAATAAGTATTTCACTGTGCAATACTGCCCATGTCTACTCAGAGGTAAGCATTATTATATTTAATGAAACAGCAGCCTGTCCCAATCTTGTGCCTTGAGAAGCATTCAGGTGTCTGGGAATTCTGAAAGTTGTACTCCAACATATCAGGAAGATATAAAGTTGGGAAAGGTTTGCAGCCTTATTCAGATTACCCCAAGCACATAATTTGTGTACTTTTAAGAATGTGCTAATTTTTTCTGTTCTGCAAAAAATTACTCAAAGGGTATTAAGATAGTTAAAATATGATAGGAATGGCTAGAATGAAAGCCTGAAATGTTGATTTATGAGAGTTTCAAGCAGATTTAGCCAAAGAGTGCCAGAGTTTGGATTGCCTTGTCCGCCAGAATGTTGAGCTGTGCCACCAGAACTTGTTGTCAGCAGGGCATACCATTCATTTTATATTGCATTTAAAGTGTATTCAGTTGCATGGCTTCCTTTTCATCTAGTTTGCTTCTTTTCTTTTTACTCCTCCCATGAAGCAAACAAATAAATAAATAAATAGACAACTGAATCATTGCCCTGAATATATCCATTTCCTTTTTTGGTGGTATGGATGTGTGTCCGCTGTGGAACTGACAAAACACTAAGTAATATCTTTACCATGTTTTGATATTGACCCTGTTGTTGCTCTTGTCATTTTAATTTATTTTATTAGCATGGAAAGTCTCCTGTATGAGTAAGTTCCACAACACTAGTCGTGGAATCAACATTATCCAGCATTATCTAGTTGATTATTTTTTTTTGCCTTCGAGTCAGTGTTGACTCCTGGCGACTGCCTGGACAAGTCCCTGAAATTTTCTTGGCAAGGTTTTTTGGAAGTGGTTTGCCATTGCCTCCTTCTTAGGGCTGAGAGAGAGTGACTGGCCCAAGGTCACCCAGCTGGATTTGTGCCTAAGACAGGACTAGAACTCATGGTCTCCCAGTTTCTAGCCTGATGCCTTAATCACTACATCAGACTGGCTCAAGTTGAATAATGGGCTGCCATAATTAGCAAATTATTATGGATTGCTAACCTGTTTTTTTTTTTAATTAAAAGAAACAGAAAGCAAAGATCTGTGTTGGGATGGTGCTTTCTAACTTGACTTAAAGGTGAGCAAGGAGCTGGTCTAATTTGCAGGTGATACTAAATTATTCACAGTGGTAAAAACCAAACCAAATGTGAAGAGCTCTAGAACAGAGCTTTCCAAACTATGTGTCGCGACACAAAAGTGTGTCGCCACACACAGTCTGGTGTGTCGCCACACAACCCGGAAGCGCTGATCATCATCAGCGCTTCCGGGTTTTCCCGCGGCGACACACCAACAGCGTGCAAAACCTGAAAGCGGCAGCAATGCTTCCGGGTTTTTGCATGCTGCCACACTTCCGGGTTTTCCCACGGTGACACACCCACGCCGGTTGGTGTGTCGCTGCGGGAAAAACTTTGGAAAGCCCTGCTCTAGAAGGATCTCTTAAGTGTCACCCAAATAGCAAATTCAATTTAACTAATATACATTAAGGAAAAACTCTTAACTTCACATACACATTGATGGGGACTGAGCTGTCTGCAACTAACCAAGAAAAAAAAATCCTTGGGGACATTATGAATCATACAATAAAGATATCAGTTCAGTGCAGGGCTACTGTGAAAAAGGCAAATTCCATGCTGTAGATCAGGGGTCCCCAACCTGTGGGCCGCGGCCTGTTAGGAAGTGGGCCGTGGGGCTCCCGCCTGCAAACCCTGCCCCCCGGTGCATGCAATTGGCTTCCACCTGCAAACCCCACCCTCCGGTGCACACGATTGCCTCCCGCCTGCAAACCCCACCCCCTGGTGCACGCGATTGGCTCCCACCTGCAAACTCCGCCCCCCCCCCCAGTGTGCACGATTGGCTCCAGTCTGCAAACCCCGCCCCCCCGGTCCGTGGAAAAATTGTCTTCCACGACCGGTCCCTGGTGCCAAAAAGGTTGGGGACCGCTGCTGTAGATCATTAGGAAGGAAACTGAAAATAAAAATGCCAGCATTGTGTTTATGCAATCTCAGCATCTGAGATATTGCATACAATTCTGGTTGCCATGCTCATGTATCTTATGATTACTGAAACTTCAAATATAAGTTAAATATGAGAATGAAGTTCTACATGCTTTGCTCCTCCATCTCACCAATCAATCATTTTTAAGTGAAACAAAACTGATTTGTTTTGGTTTCATACTACTGTAGACTATAAAGCTCTTTTTCAGTATGCAAGGAATATGAAGACTAAAGAAACCAAGATTATAATGGGGCCAACCTCACAAATGCTAAAGTAGCCTTTTCTCTGTTTCCTGTCTCTCTATGGTTTCCTTTCATTACACAAACTTTTAATGGTTTGTTATTGGGAAGTAACACAGAAAGAAAAGAATGCCAAGGTGCAATGGTGGGGGGGGAGGGGTGGAAAATATTAATGTAATGCTGTCATCTAGTGGACAAAGGAAAATTATTATTGTAATACTAAAATATAATACAGTTGAAGCATGTATTAATTAAGATTGTTTGCAGATGCTGGCCACCAGTATACAGTAGGTGCCATTCAGAATACTGTGATCAGAGTTAGTTGTGATCTCACAACACATTAAGGTATGGTTTGCACTCACCTAACACACTCCAGCAAGGGAGATTGTTACCTTGTCTTGGTGCTAGAGCTTGAGCACCTCGATGACGCCATGAGCTAAACCATGAAGGGACACCCAAGACGGGAAGGTCATGGCAGAGAGGTCACACTAAATACGATCCCTGGGGAAGGTAACGGCACCCCCCCCCCAGTATTCTTGCTGTGAAAACTAAATGGATCAGTACAACCAGAGATATGTAGGTATACCATCGGAAGATGGGACTCCCAGGTCGGAAGATGGTCAAAATGCTACTGGGGAGGAACAGAGGATAAGTTCAACTAGCCCCAGATGTGATGACGCAGCTAGCTCAAAGCTGAAAGGACGGCTAGTGGCCGACGGTGCTGGTGGTGAATGACGAATCCAATGTTCTAAAGATCAACACACCATAAGAACCTGGAATGTAACATCTATGAGCCAGGGCAAATTGGATGTGGTTATTGGAAAGATGTCAAGATTAAATATAGACGTTTTGGGTGTCAGTGAGCTGGAATGGACTGGAATGGGCCACTTCATATCAGAATGACCAATATCATATCAGATGACCACCAGATCTACTACTGTGGACAAGAGGAGCACAGAAGAAATGGAGTAGCCTTCATAATTAATAATAAAGTGGCTAAAGCAGTGCTTGGATACAATCCAAAAAATGATAGAATGATCTCAATTCGAATTCAGGGTAAGCCATTTAACATCACAGTGATCCAAATATACGCCCCAACCACAGATGCTAAAGAAGCAGAAGTAGATCAGTTCTATGAGGATCTGCAGCACCTACTGGATAATACGCCAAAAAGAGATGTTATTTTCATTACAGGAGACTGGAATGCTAAGGTGGGTAGTCAAAAGACACCTGGAATTACAGGCAAGCATGGTCTGGGAGAACAAAATGAAGCGGGACATGGTTAGAATTTTGCCAAGACAACTCACTGTGCATAACAAACACTCTCTTCCAGCAACCTAAAAGACGACTTTATACATGGACTTCACCAGATGGTCGACACCGAAATCAGATTGACTACATCCTTTGCAGCCAAAAAACAAGACCTGGAGCTGACTGTAGTTCAGATCACAAACTTCTTATTGCACAATTTAGAATCAGACTAAAGAGAATAGGGAAGACCCACAGATCAGTTAGATACGAGCTCACTAACATTCCTAATGAATATGCAGTGGAGGTGCAGAATAGATTTAAGGGACTAGATTTAGTAGATAGGGTCCCAGAAGAACTATGGACAGAAGTTTGCAACATTGTTCAGGAGGTGGCAACAAAAAACGTCCCAAAGAAAAAGAAAACCAAGAAGGCAAGATGGCTGTCTGCTGAGACACTGGAAGTAGCCCAAGAAAGAAGGAAAGCAAAAGGCAACAGTGATAGGGGGAGATATGCCCAATTAAATGCAAAATTCCAGAGGTTAGCCAGAAGGGATAAGGAATTATTTTTAAACAAGCAATGCACGGAAGTGGAAGAAGAGAATAGAATAGGAAGGACAAGAGACCTCTTCCAGAAAATTTGAAACATGGGAGGTAAGTTCCAGGCAAAAATGGGTATGATCAGAAACAAAGATGGCAAGGACCTAACAGAAGCAGAAGAGATCAAGAAAAGGTGGCAAGAATATACGGAAGATCTGTATAGGAAGGATAATAATATCGAGGATAGATTTGATGGTGTGGTCAATGAGTTAGAGCCAGACATCCTGAAGAGTGAGGTTGAATGGGCCTTAAGAAGCATTGCTAATAACAAGGCAGCAGGAGACAACGGTATCCCAGCTGAACTGTTTAAAATCTTGCAAGATGATGCTGTCAAGGTGATGCATGCCATATGCCAGCAAATTTGGAAAACACAAGAATGGACATCAGATAGGAAAAAATCAACTTATATCCCCATACTTATATCCCCATACCATTCTTTAGTGGTATGTTCAAACATAAAGAATGTTCAAACTAAATGTTTGAATGTTCAAACATCAAACAGTGAATGTTTGATTCTAAAGAATGTTCAAACTATCAAACAGTGGCACTTATTTCACATGCCAGTAAGGTAATGCTCAAGATCTTGCAAGGTAGACTCCAGCAATTCATGGAGCGAGAATTGCCAGATGTACAAGCTGGGTTTAGAAAAGGCAGAGGAACTAGAGACCAAATTGCCAATATCCGCTGGATAATGGAGAAAGCCAGGGAGTTTCAGAAAAACATCTATTTCTGTTTTATTGAGTATTCTATAGCCTTTGACTGTGTGGATCATAACAAATTGTGGCAAGTTCTTGGTGGTATGGGGATACCAAGTCATCTTGTCTGCCTCCTGAGGAATCTGTATAACGACCAAGTAGCAACGGTAAGAACAGACCACGGAACAACGGACTGGTTTAAGATTGGGAAAGGAGTACAGCAGGGTTTTATACTCTCACCCTACCTATTCAACCTGTACGCAGAACACATCATGCGACATGCTGGGCTTGATGAATCCAAGGCTGGAGTTAAAATCGCTGGAAGAAACATTAACAATCTCAGATATGCAGATGATACCACTTTGATGGCTGAAAGCGAGGAGGAGCTGGGGAGCCCTATGACAAAGGTGAAAAAAGAAAGTGCAAAAGCTGGGTTGCAGTTAAACCTCAAAAAAAAAAAAAACACCAAGATTATGGCAACCAGCTTGATTGATAACTGGCAAATAGATGGAGAAAGAGTGGAGGCAGTGACAGACTTTGTATTTCTAGGCGCAAAGATTACTGCAGATGCTGACTGCAGCCAGGAAATCAGGAGACGTCTACTTCTTGGGAGGAGAGCAATGGCAAATCTTGATAACATAGTTAAGGGCAGAGACATCACACTGACAACAAAGATCCGCATAGTGAAAGCAATGGTATTCCCTGTAATAACCTATGGCTGCGAGAGCTGGACCATAAGGAAGGCTGAGCAAAGGAAGATAGATGCTTTTGAACTGTGGTGTTGGAGGAAAATTCTGAGAGTGCCTTGGACTGCAAGAAGAGCAAACCAGTCCATACTCCAGGAAATAAAGCCAGACTGCTCACTTGAGGGAATGATATTAAAGGCAAAACTGAAGTACTTTGGCCACATAATGAGAAGACAGGATGCCCTGGAGAAGATGCTGATGCTAGGGAAAGTGGAAGGCAAAAGGAAGAGGGGCTGACCAAGGGCAAGATGGATGGATGATATTCTGGAGGTGACGGACTCGACCGTGGGGGAGCTGGGGATGACGATGGCCGACAGGAAGCTCAGGTCTGCAACTAGGGTCTGTGTCACCTGGGGCAAACATGGATTCTGCAGCTCCCCCATGGATTCCATGCCCCCCACAGGGTTGAATGTCCCCCCCCCCCGCACCCCCAACACAGACCCATCTCCACGAAGCAGCGCGGAGATCCCCGGGACAAGCGCCCCACTCCTGGCTGCGATCTGTCTGCCCATCCAGGCCGGGTGGAGCGAGCTGCCCACTGCCACGCTCCCAAGCGGGATGGTCCAGAGTGGTGCCAGGGTGGCACAGCCCCGTGGCCACACCGGAGCCCACTGCCAGCCCCGGGGAGCAGACAAGCCCAGCCATGCAATGCCCCACTGGGCCTCTTCGTGGGCGGCGGCAACAGGAGCACGGGCCTCCCTCAGGGCTGGCTGTCGAAAGAGGCATTTTGGTACCCCCCCAGTGCGGCACCCAGGCCACATGCCCCACTTGCCCCCCCCTCCCAGTTGCGGCCCTGGGAAGCTCTGGCGTGGGCTGGTCCATGAAGTCACAAAGAGTTGGAAGCGACTGAACAAATAAACAACAAACACACTTGCAATAAAGCATGGTTCGCAAGTCATACTGGCTTAGTTCACACATCTTAAGCCAAAATATAGTCTTGTTGAGTTTTCAACTTTGAATATAGTGCCAATTCAGTCTTTGGTTTGGGATTCCGTTCGTATTTTCTGACTACCAAGGTCTCCTATGCACACTACAGTGTCTCTGCACTTTGACATCATTAGCTTCTCCTGGTGGCTTATTAAAGGTGCTTACCACAGTAAGCAACCTAGCAATTCGAAAGCATGCAAATGCAAGTAGATTAATAGGTACCACTTCGGTGGGGTAGGTAACAGTGTTCCACGTGCATCATGCCAGCCACATGACTGTGGAAGCGTCTTCGGACAACGCTGGCTCTTCGGCTAACAAACGGAGATGAGCACCGGCCCCTAGAGTCGGACACGACTGCACAAATGTGCGGGGGGAACCTTTACTTTTTTACCACAGTAATTATCCAGAATATCCCAATGTTGTATAACTCTAGGGCAGGGTTTCTCAATCAGGGTTCCGTGGAACCCTAGGGTTCCATGAGAGGTCACTAGGGGTTCCCTGGGAGATCACGATTTATTTAAAAAAATATTTCAAATTCGAGCAACTTCAGATTAAAGAGGTATGTTTCATTCTTTAGTTTTAGTTTAAGAGCACTGCAAGTTCATATATACAGGCCTACACATGAAACAAATATAATTGTTTTGTAACTTCTGGCCTATATTTGAGCCTGAATGAGCAGGGGTTCCCCGAGGCCTGAAAAATAATTCAAGGGTTCCTCCAGTGTCAGAGGTTGAGAAAGGCTTCTCTAGAGCATTGTAGGAAGAATGTGTGGATGATCAGAGCTAGTGTTGGTTGTCTCCCGTTAGTGTTTGTCTCCAAACATGCCCAGATGGGCCAAAGGAGCCTTTATTTACAGCACCTTCCAGCAGGGTTAGAAATGTATATGAAGGGGAGTATACTAATACATACAGAACTTGTTCCCAGTTTCTACCAAATATTTTTCTTTTAAAAAAAATCATGGCCAGAAAAAAAATCATTCTATTTAATAGGCATATGGGAAGAATTACATATTTCATCCAGTTAATAAAAGAACTTCATTTTACTTATGGTATAATAAAGTTAAAATTAATGAGGGTTTTAAAAATTATTTTATTAGATGTGTCATATTGAGAATATGGAATAGATATAAACCCAGGTTGTGCCCGAGAACACCTCTGTCGATCTCAGCACAAGAAGGATTTCAGAGAAGAGAAACAGCATGCAAAGACAAATGGTTAACTTGATGGGGTATATGCTGGCTTAAAGGGGAAAAACCCGAGGCTTGAGAATAAACAGACAAGAATGCAGCTTGTTAGGGCCAACAGTGTTTACTGATAGGCATAAGGCAATAATGCAGATACAGCACATTATCGCAATAATGAAAAAGATGAATATACAGGATGCATCATTGTAAAAGGAAAAACAAAACAAACTTATAAGCAGAGTTCCGTGTATTGATCCCAGGGCCAGAGTTCCTGCCATGGCCTATACCCAAAGCCAGGCATAGCTCACTCTGCCCAGTCCACGGGAAGTGAACATGTGAAGAACTACATGACTAGGAGACACTAGAAATCAAGAAGACATAGAACACCATTTTGCATGGTTGTATATTCAGTTCTTCTAGCATTCTGATTGGCTGGAAGTTAGCTGTTACACACACACTAGGCCTCAAAGCACACAGCATGTGCTGCATCTACGCACTGAGTTCCCCCCCTCCTTGCTCAGGGGGGGCTTGGGCAAGGCTTCCCACGGAAGGAAATCAGGAGGCTTCGCCTTCATGGGAAGATCCATTGCTAGCCATAACAATGGTACCTTCTAGCTTCATATCTAATGAAGATGTAAACAAAGCCAAGGCTTCTCTGTTATCCAGCCACCTGGCATTCACGTCACCATGAGAATGCTTTTGCTTTGTACAGGAATAATTCGCCAAGGCAACACAAGAACTCTAACACCCCTCCCAAATTATTTCTGTACAATGGGAGTAACAAACATTTTTACAGAAACAAGAAAAACAAAGGTTAATACATGTAATAATCACACTATTCAAGTTACAGTTTTTACAACCAATAGTAAACAAAACTAGAAAATGGTTTAAAAACACTTGTTACACATATGTATAATGCACAATATACATTTCATGCAATGTTTTATTCAGATACATACTAATGCATAATAATACAACTTATGCAGTAATAGAAACAGTACAGAGGAATAGAAAAACATTGCCCTCAAACGTCCTGTCCCCTCCTTTGCAAAAATCGCAGGACCTTTTTTTCCAACCCTTTGCAAGCTCACATCGAGGGCTAAACCATTTTGCAAGCTTGGTACCCTACCTGGGCAAAACTAATTCAGGGCAACTGCATTCTGCAGAGTGATATACTGTACAACAAATTAAGGATAAACTTCCTTTACACAAATGACACTCTGTAGGAAACCAAGAACCATCTCTGTTCTGGGCTCTTGTAACTTCAACACCAAGATAAATGTTTGAATTTGTGCTGAACTCCTTCAGCTGGCGATTCTATTTCAGCTGACTGACAAATTCTTATTCAAGGTGGAAAACTTCAGTTTATAAGCAGAAAAACAACTACATAAGTACGAAGTCCTACACAAACTTCTACACTTTCTTATGTACACATAGAAAACAGCACGTTTTCTACACATCCCAGTTAGCATCTGCACCATGCTATCAATGACTGGCCTGCTTTAAAAGCCATAAAGCACCCTGTTAAGTCAATGAATTGTTTGGGAACTGCCACACATGTAGAGCCAAAATGCTTGCCTTACACAAGCATTCAAATATGCTGTGCCAACATCACAATATGTAAATGGACACCTGTTTCCACGCTACGCAACCAGAAAACGCACCACACGTAAATATTCTGGCCTAGCTGTGGGTGCATACACTAGATCCACAGTTCACAAACTCCTTTTGTGAACAAATCCCTGGGCAACACTGGTTTTACACTGCAGAGTATTATCAGAAAGAAATGTCTTTCTGAACACTCATCTGGAACCTACAGCTTACTAAAACAAAAGGATAGGTTGGTTACTGTCAACACTTCACCAAAACTCAAACTGACTATCCACAGCTGTGTTCCAATGTTCTTCTTGCCTCTCCAAAGGCAGGAGCAACACATCTAGCAAAGACTGGGTTTTCTCAGGCAACTTGACACACTGTCACCTGCTAAATCACAAATCTGTCAGGCTTCACACCCTGGAATAAGAAGACCCATGAGGAATGACCACTGTGCTTCCCCATCACCGTCTTCTTTCCTTTCACTACCTGACTCCCCCTCCAGGCCCGGCAACTGCTCAGGTGAAATTTCCACTCCTTCACCTGAGGGGCCCTTTTCACACTCAGAGACTGGGGAACAGAAGAAACCTGAACTGGTTTTTGCCCATCTACTGAACTATGGACAGTAGGTTTCCCACTAGCAATGCAGCAACACTTCTGCTACCTTAGCATACAACCTTTTCCAAACCAGTAGGCTGCTTAAAAATAAAAACACTTCTGGAGATTTGGATTCGACCATGGCTTAATGAAACACCGATAAGCCTTGGATTTTAATCAACAACCAACAACCAACACCCAGAAGCACTCTGCTTCCTTGGTTCTTCCTTCTCTGTGACCTGGGGTTGTGAACACACGCAAATGTTTCACAGACATGCAGGCATTTCAGTGAAGGGCGCTTGCCATACCAAAGAAAAACAACTTCTTTTTACAGTTGAATTCTACACTCTGTTAGTTAGAAAACACACTGCAATCAAGGCAGCCTCTCCCCAGACATGGGATGGCACTTGAGCAACTAACAACAGGCTATTTTTTAATGGTATTCACAACACCAATACTCAGCTAGAATTCCAACATTGGCAAGTCTTTGGGAGAATACTTTCCTACAAAGCCAATTCTGGAACAAATGGCTCAGGAACACTCCACTACAATCTGACTGGAACTGACCATATTCTCTTCCTACCCTTGCTACATACACTTCAAAGCGAGCACAGACCTTCGCTTTAGACTTCAACAAGTAGCAACAACACAAGCAGGTATGATCATCAACCAGAATGAACATGAAACTCGCACCCCACCATTACTTGGGACATGGGGGCTAACTAGGTCTCTATGAACCAACTGAAATGGTCTAGTTAACACTCTGTCACTTTGCCTAGTAACAGACACAGTTCTGATTTTAGATTGTTTACACACAGCACAATCAAGAAAACTTTTGCACATTTCCTGGGTTCTAACTCAGAATGCATTTGGCTATCTGAGACACACTCTCCCATCCCGGGATACCCCAGTACTTTGTGAAAACTTTATGGATGCATTTATGATGTGGGGAACATTAAACACACAATGTCCTGTCCACACAATCTCCACAGCATCTCACACACTTGATTTTATAGGTTTGTCTCTAACACACTCAGCCACATGCAGTTTCATATCGCAATGAAACATCCAGCATCTGCACTCAGACTTGACCAGGGCTGGAACACTGAGGAGAGAAAAACAACAAGTGTACACATACACATTCTTACACAGAAATATCAGCTAAAATTACTTGCTGAACTCAAGGCTGACATTTGTAACAATAACCGTCCATGTTTACAAACTTTACAGCAAGCCGAATTCAAAAACAGAGTCTCTGTAGAGAAATGCTTACACAACAGCAGCCGGTAGAGCAGAAAACTCGGATTCGTTGGTTCAGCTGACTCCTGGCATCTGGTGTCCCCTCCATTCGTAAATCAGGCTTCTTGCATCCGCTGGACATCGGGGCAGGGAACCGCCTTGTAGAATCACAGCAAACCATGGCAAATGTAAATTCCATACCAGGTTTTACTTCAGCTGGAACGCTATTTGCAAATCTTAGGAACAGGAACAGATGACTTGCAATGCAGCTTCTGGAAGTGGCTTGTAGCTCCAGGCTTGACAAAAATCATGCACGCTTTTTCACAGCCTTAGAAAAATATGCCTTCTTGTTCAAATGCAGCAAACAAAGTCTTGAACTCACCAAGGTGGGTCATCACAGTCTCACCGGTTGCAGCTTCAAACCATAAAGCTGTCTTAATAGACCACCAAGGGCAACAGAGCTCCACTTTGTATTAAAAGCTCCAACAGCTTCTCAGCACCCATTTTGCAGTTCTGGAGTAGCTGATATAATTCCATTCAGAGGATTTGAGTCCCAAAAGCAAAAATGCCATAAGCACAGTCCAAACATGCTTGCACTTCTTCAGAGAGAACCCTCTGAATGTGGATTTGCCACATACTGCCACAAATCTTCTTCTTGCAAAAAGAATGATTCCATCTCCACACACCAGGTCAGATAGTTTGTGCCATCTAAAGCCCCAAATGGCAGACTGACCAGACACTGTTCAGCCATTGCTGACCACTCAAAGAAAACATGTTTATTCTGAAACCAGCCTCCAAAAACAAACTCCCTTTTACAGCCAGGTCCAACGCAGCAAAGAAAACGCAAATTTCTCTCTGGGCCCATAACCTGATGGGGTATATGCTGGCTTAAAGGGGAAAAACCCGAGGCTTGAGAATAAACAGACAAGAATGCAGCTTGTTAGGGCCAACAGTGTTTACTGATAGGCATAAGGCAATAATGCAGATACAGCACATTATCGCAATAATGAAAAAGATGATTATACAGGATACATCATTGTAAAAGGAAAAACAAAACAAACTTATAAGCAGAGTTCCGTGTATTGATCCCAGGGCCAGAGTTCCTGCCATGGCCTATACCCAAAGCCAGGCATAGCTCACTCTGCCCAGTCCACGGGAAGTGAACATGTGAAGAACTACATGACTAGGAGACACTAGAAATCAAGAAGACATAGAACACCATTTTGCATGGTTGTATATTCAGTTCTTCTAGCATTCTGATTGGCTGGAAGTTAGCTGTTACACACACACTAGGCCTCAAAGCACACAGCATGTGCTGCATCTACGCACTGAGTTCCCCCCCTCCTTGCTCAGGGGGGGCTTGGGCAAGGCTTCCCACGGAAGGAAATCAGGAGGCTTCGCCTTCATGGGAAGATCCATTGCTAGCCATAACAATGGTACCTTCTAGCTTCATATCTAATGAAGATGTAAACAAAGCCAAGGCTTCTCTGTTATCCAGCCACCTGGCATTCACGTCACCATGAGAATGCTTTTGCTTTGTACAGGAATAATTCGCCAAGGCAACACAAGAACTCTAACATAACTTACTGAGAATTATTGGAAAATCATCAAGGGGAATATAAGATTAAATCAAGGGAACAACTAATGGCAGAAGGATATACTGTATTTCAGTGTTCCCTTTATTTTTTTGAGCAGTGTATTTGTCAATGGTTTTCCCATTTAGTTATCAGAAAGATTCAAAATGGATAAAAAGACTTATGGTATGGAGCAAAATAAGACAGAATTTGGAGTACAATTGTGCACCAATGATGAACATGTATTTGCTAAAATGTATAAACTTTTGTTGAAATTTGAAACAGAGGAAGAACAGGTTAAAGAATATATGATAAAGTGGGCTAAGAATTTTGGTTATAATATACAGATACTGTAGACCAATGGGAAAATATATAGTTAAAAGGGTTGAAATTACATTATGTTATGATCTCAAATTTTTTTTTGCCAACCTAGCAATTCGAAAGCATGCAAATGCAAGTAGATTAATAGGTACCACTTCAGTGGGTAGGTAACAGCGTTCCGTGTGCATCATGCCAGCCACATGACCGTGGAAGCGTCTTCGGACAACGCTGGCTCTTCAGCTGACAAACGGAGATGAGCACCGGCCCCTAGAGTCGGACATGACTGCACAAATGTGCAGGGGGAACCTTTACCTTTATGATCTCAAAGAGAATTTTTACAAAATGATGCTTGGTGGACATGTAAAAAAGCTTTAAAATTTTGGATTCAAATTCATACATTGATACAGAGGATACAGAGATTAATATTCAATTGAAGCCAGAACTTTTCCTTTTAGGATTGATGGATAAACAATTAGAAAAAAGCCATGGAAGATTATTTCAACATATGATTACTGCGGCCAGATTTGTATATGCACTAAGATGGAAAGATTCAGAACTACCCACCATGGAGGAATGGTTGGTAAAATTGACAGAACTTGTTGAGATGGATAAATTGATGTCTTTGATTAGAGAAAAGACACTATCTACATTTATTGTTGACTGGAAACCCCTTATGGACATTTTTCCCTTTGTGGAAAAATGAAGAAAATGAACTTGTGATGTATAGTTTTGATGATTAGACAGGATAAATTATAGAAAGAAGAGAGTTATGATATAACTTTAGAGAGAGAGGTTAAAATATAATTGTACTTATAACTGCTGTGAAGAATATCAGAAGGCACTGTACTTCTTTATACTTTTATATCTTTCTTTATATCTTGCTCTTTTTTTCTACTTTCTTCTATTTTCTTTTCCTACTTCACTTTTAGCTTTTTCTGTTATTTCTCTCTTCCTGTTTCATTTTCTCTGTTCTAATTTAGTTTGTAGTAGTTCTTATTACTGTTCTTAAAACTTTTAATAAAAATTATATATTGCATAAAGAACTCTCCCCCCCTCCCACCAAGAATCAGGCTACCAAATTGTGCAAAGTTTAATTTGCAATGATTATTTAAACTTTTCATGGTTTTTGCTTTCCTGTTTTACTGCCGGCATTTTTATATAAAATTTTCATGTTTAGAATGATATATTGTTCTTGTTTTGTCAGTACTCTTCTATTTTATTTGTTTTGTCACCTAAAAGCCACCCAGAGGATCCCATTACTATTACGGGTCCCCGATAGGGGAGATGGGCGGTAATATAAATTTAATAAAATAAATTAATAATAAAATTACTAGGCAGGATGCAAAGGATGATGACATTGATAATAACACTGATAAGAAAACAAAACATAAATCCTAAGAAGGTGTATTCTTCCCAATCCCAGTTCCTGGAGAACATGGTCTTGTGGACATTGCAGAGGCATTTGGCCATCAGAGATTGATGGCTCAGATGGGCCTTTGATCTAGTCATGCAGGGCTACGCCAAAAAACCAAGAGAATAAAGAAACACAAATGACTTGTTTGTGTAAATTTGTTTTCTAGGAGTAAATTTGTTTTCTAGGAGTAAATTTGTTTTCTAGGAGTGCACCTAAAATGTAATGCAAGAATGAGACAAACTGTCATTGGAAATTTCCAAGAAAATGGCTGATTTGAAATTCACAGCGCCTCTTGTTCCCCTTGTTTGGCAAAACCTTTCACTGACTTTCTATGTTGAAATGGATTGACTACCTACTCGTTTTTTCCAGTGCTGCAGACCATTTAAATGAGGACAAGATCCTCACTCTAGCACTATCCTAATGATTGTCTTATACATACTGTAAATTAGGGCAATTATTTTATGAAAGCTTTTCCAAAACATGGCAGAGAGTGATTAGTTCCTCCTTCAAGCGAGTGGCAATTTCTGAGACTTTCTGTGGTGAATCAAGAACTTCCACGCTGCAGGTGATGGGGTTGTAGTGAAGAGGAAAAGGCTTCCTGATTGTAAGAGCATATTTCCTGTGGAAAGCAATAACAAAGGATGTATACCTGGTCTGAAGAAAAAAAAGTCTTTTCCAATTGCATGACAGCATAATGTACCATTGCCTCTAGCACTTTCTGGCAAAGCAAGATTGGCCTTAATATTTACCAAGAAAATACTCACTATGGTTTTGATTTTTTGAGGATGAGTGTGCTATCTATGAGTGGAACCCTACTCCTTCTTTCTTCCTTTACCTTTGATCCACATACAGAAATAATCTACATATCTCATTAGACTTTTTAATAACAATCTTTAAATGTTAAAAAAAAAACGGAAAGGCCCTGGTATAACCTTCATTTCCAAGAAGTCATCTGGGACCCCTTTCTTGGAAAATAAAATAGATGAATGGCTGCACCCCGGTGCTTAGTTTGGAAGCATGTCCAGCTGCCCAGAAAGTAGGGCATGTAAACATAGATAGCACGGAATGTTCTAGGGAAGGGAGGGGCTAGAGGAACTGGCATAAGGCATTGTGGTGGTGCATCAGTGCTTGGTAACAGGTTAAGTCCACCATGGGAATAATTCTGTGAATGGGTCTCACCAGCAATTAATTTATAATTGCATCCTCAGTATGTTTACAAACTCCAAATGTCCTAATACCAACAGCCTATAAAGACCAGGGATCCCTGCTACATGTTAATGAAAAAGTTCTAAACCAAGATTGCAGCACTTTTTTAGCTGGGGGCTCCACTCACCTTGAAAGACACATTGAGGTCATGCCGAAAAGTGGATGAGGCCAGAAAAAGTGATTGGAACTAGGAGAATAACTTTGTTTTAAATGAAGTTTAAATTTAATTAACGTTTCATTAAATTGTCAAATATTGTTAATGATTACTCCCATATATCTAATAGTTCTTTTCCTTCCCTCAAACTAAAAATTACAACTCAGCTTCAACTTCACAAGAGCTCTGTAGGCTAAATTTATTATTTTTGTGTTTTGTGTTTTGTTTTTCTTTTTTCTGTTATTAATTAAAAAGCAATAAAAATTAATAAAAAGAACAAGAGCTCTGTAGACTACATTTACTCATGGACATCTAGGGATTGCAGATTGGGCACTCCTGATCTAACCCCAGATCATCCTAATCTGGTGATATGCACAGACCATCTTCCTACTTACTGGAGCTGAGACTTTGCATCTTCAAAACATTCTGCTACAAAGTAAATGGGCTGGAAGGTCTGGTCACGATAAGGTTGGACCACCATCACATCTGGATCAAAGGGTTTATATTCTGGCTTTTCTGATAAAGCATACTTTTAGTAAAGAACAACAGTAGAATTCATTTTAGATTCAAGTCAGTGCTGTTAACAATACAATAGATAATTTGGAGCATCCAAAGGGATGAGGTGAATGGATGGAGGAAGGCAGAGTGAAATTTCCACCTATGAAATCTATGGAGCTTCCAGGAAAGATTTTTTTTAAAAAAATTTGCTTCCCCACATCACAGAAACAGTTTTTCCATGCAAGCTAGCATTTGTTTCAGCTTTTTCAGAATTCAGATTCTCTTGATTTGCTCATTACTAATGTCCAGCTTTGTACATTTTTAAAGACAGGTGAGATGGAGCAAGGTTAAGCAAAACGTATTTCTCATCAAAAGTGTCAAAGTGCTGGATTTTCATTTTTAAGCTCTAACCTGAATTTGGAAATCTGTTACATTTTTTGTTTGTTTTTTGTCCCTTTGAGTCAGTTTTTGACTCCTGGTGACTGCCTAGACCAGGGCTTTCCAAACGGTGTGTTGCGACACTTTAGTGTGTTGCAACACACAGTTTAGTGTGTCGCGAAGTGGCGGCACGGGGGCGCGCGGGGCGGTGGCATGAGGGTGTGTGGGGCGGCGGCAGCGGCGCGCCATCAGCGCTTCCATGTTTTAGCGAGGCCACCGCCGCTACTGCTGCCGCCATGCACGCTGCTGCCGCCGCGCACCCCCCCGTGCCGCCGCCATGCACATGCGCGCGCCCCCACGTCGCCGCCGCTGCCACCATTGGTGTGTCGCCAACGGCGGCACTTTGGAAAGCACTGGCCTAGACTAATCCCTGCAATTTTCTTGGCAAGATTTCAGAAGTGGTTTGCCATTGCCTCCTTCCAAGGGCTGAGAGAGAGTGACTGGCCCAAGGTCACCTAGCCGGCTTCATGCCTAAGACAGGACTAGAACTCACAGTGTCCCGGTTTCTAGTCTGGTGCCTTAACCACTACACCAAACTGGCTCTGTTAGATTACACATCATGATATAGAATCTAAACAATATCTCTCCCCAATCAACTAATGTGACTCTTATAGCAAACATGTTTTTTTGGTCTTGCATGCAAAAAGATGTGGCTGCTTTAATTTGTAATAGAGAGGTGCTATGCTCATGCCTGTGTAGAGATGTTTCCAAAACATGCACAGCACAGTATATTAGCCAAGCTCCCTGGTACTTGGATCACTGTTGTTACTGTGTTCTTAAGTGCCAGAAAGGGAAAAAACAGCCTTCAAAGTAGACTTCCCCAACCTAGGCACTCTCCAGATATATGTTCCTCAATTTCCAGGATTCCCAGGCAGAATGGCCATTGCTGAAGTCACTTGAAGTCCATGAATCTGGAAGGTGTCCAGATTATGAAAAGCTGCTCCAGAGAGACATTGTCCCTACTTGTGCCCTCATATTATGACTCTTATTGGAAGCATTCATGAAAAGGAAGGAAGAGATGAAGAGGACATCTTTCTAGAAATGGTGATGGGGTGGATCCTAATATGAATCAATAAAGCCCAGATTCAATTTATGTTGTGTCAAAGCTGGGAAAGTCATATCTGAAACTCCTCTGGTTTCTAATTTGGGATTGGACTGCTGCCTGATTTTCTCCATGCTCAGAAGCTCTGCAGAATCAGATCTAGTTGTAGCTGGATGGATATCACTAGGGAATTCCAAGGGTGTAAGTTAAACTGGGAGGCTGAAAAAATATCCCTAAAGAAGGCAGCAGGAAACTGCTGCCAAGAAGACTGCCTGCCTGCCTGTGGTCCTATACAGGAATCACCAGGAGTCAAGCTGGCCTGAGGGCATCTTTACCTTTTGAAACTTATAATTTCTCCTGAAGCCGGAACAGGAAATTTAGGAGAAAAAGCAGCCCTAATTCCCTTCCAAATACTAAATTTTAGCTGGACTGAAGTTCAGTTATTTAGTTTGCAGTTGCACAACCCATAGTCGATTATCCCTGTGAATATTCCTTAGATCTAAACCAGATGCATTCGTAATAATATACAGATACATTATGCTCAAGGCTTACGAATACATGTTGAAAAGTTTTTATCATCTCAGACCTGGCTTCCTTTCAGAATCCTTCATTCTTTGCTGTGGGAAGTTATGCTTAAAAAATGCTTGATGACCCAGTATAACCTTTCGCAGTTAAGGGAGGCTTGTTTTTCAGCAAACGAAGCATGCAGAGGAGAAAGGCCTGCCAGCTGTGAACTATGGGCCATTACATTTTACTGTACATGGGCTCGACTCCAGCCTGGGTGTTAACATAAAATTCATTGTATATAATGCAGAACAGCTGAACATACAGCAAAAATATAGTGCAAAACTGAGTATGTTGGGCAGTTTTCTAAAGTTCAAGAGACATCGCATTCACTGGCAATGCTTTCATGGCAAGTTACGGGTTCAGATAGAGTGTGTTAAATTTCGCCTCCCATTTTGAAGGACAAAACTGAGTCTCTGGGCCAAATGATACTTGAAAATGAACTCTGAAATTTGCCTTCTCTTAAAAACACTATCTAGACATTGCTTTATAAACAGATATCTTTAAAAGCCATGTTACCACTGGAATCATTTTGGATAACTTCAGCTAGGACTGCCAAGTGAAATCTTTCACCAGAAGTGGTGCCCTGAAGATATGTTGGACTACATCCTCTGTAATTCTCAGCCAGCATAGCTAGTAGCGAGCGAGGTGAATATTAAACCATGCTGGCATACCATCAAGCAGTGGCCAGCACTTTATATCTCTATAAAAATACATTGTATTTAAAACAGGTCCATTAAAAGCAATGGGATTTAAATTAGGCATGACTTACTCTAAATCCCATCTACTTCATTGAATTACTATAAGTTTTACTAATTTGGGGAAAAATTTAACTTCCATTGATTTCACTATGTCTGTATGTTAAGTCACCTAAAGAGTAGTTAAATCAGAACTTAATTCAGGGGCATCCACAGGGATGGGGCAGAGGGGACATCAAAGAAATCAAGATGACAATTGAGGTCCCACCACTTTCTCCATGTGTTGCTTATGCATTGTACATAGAAAGGGTTGTCATGAAAAAAAGGTTGTTACACCCCCCCCCATGGATACTTCTGGTTCCATTTATTTTAATGGATCTATTCTATGTATGACTAAATTTGAATCCAAGCCACGTATTTTAAATACAACACTGAAACAATGGCCAATCTGAGCCTTCATTCCTTCATTCCTTGATGGCAAGTCCTTTGTTCATCATTAAGACCCCCGTGAAGAGTTTTATTTCATTTGAAAATAAATCCAAGAAGATCTGGCTCTGGGCTACCCTCCGATGTTCACTTCTGGTAATGCCTATCTATTGCTAAAATGTCTATGTTGCAGACTTCTAGGCTGTTGTTGTTTCTAGGAAAGACATAACTCAAACAAAAATACTTGTAAAAACTTACTATCAGTTCCCCATAGGAAGAGAGGAGACCTGCTCCATAGGCTTTGACAGATTCATTTTGTTTGCAGAGGCCAAACTCAACTGTAAACCAATAGAACTAAGAAGAAGAGGAAGAAGAAGAGGAAGAAACATATTATGAGAACTTGTCTGGAGTAAGTAAACCTTTCCAGTCCTCAATCCAGCATTTACAACCAGTCATCCCTGGGTCAGTGGAGTTGCTTGTTCATTTGCCTTGATACTTCTTTGCTGGTGTGAGGCAGTATTGTGTTGGCAAACTTTTGATTTTTTTCACTGCGGGGGGAACCTTTACCTACTTGATACAATATTTGATGCATTCTGGGAAAACAACAACAGCACAATAGCCACTAGCTGAATCGGGGCCACCAAAGTTCAGTCCTGTAAAGGAGAAGGGAAAATGCAAATGCAGCTCAGTGGGAATTGTTGTAAACCGCCCAGAGTTCCCCGTTGGGGGGAGATGGGCGGTCATATAAATTAAATAAATAATAATAATAATTGCATCTATCTAACCCACTTTCTCCAACTTAGCCCCTTCCAGGTGTATTAGAAAACAAGTCTTGTCTGCATGGCCAACATGCTGAAGGACAGTAGCTTGGAGAAAGCAGTGCTAGATATGCTTGGGTTCTGGATGTTGGGTATGGGGGGGAGGGGATGCTATAATGCAGTGTTTCTCAACCTCAGCAACTTTAAGATGTGTGGACTTCAATTCCCAGAATTCCCCAGCCAGCATGTCCACACATCTTCAAGCTGCCAAGGTTGAGAAACACTGCTATAATGTGATAGCATTTTGCAAGAACTAGACATGATTCTCTCTCTCTCTCTCTCTCTCTCTCTCTCTCCATGTGTCTGTAAGGACAGCACAATTTGGATTTTCTGGCAGAAAATAACAATATGTCCTGGCCCTTTGGAAAGAGTTGAATATTTACACTGTATGTTCTATTCATCTGCATATCTCATACATATGGCTCCTTTGGCATTGTATTTCTGCTGTGGAAATGTGATGTATACTCACTGTTGATAATTTTTCAATGTCCACATCAGATGCTCCAAGAGAAGCCAGTCCGATATCCTAAATCAAGCATAGTGATTTTTATTAAAGTTATAAGCCATGTTTCCATTCCATCCCATAAAAGCCTTTTTAATAAGAATTTTATTAGATTGAAGACAAAGATAAAAACTACAAAAAAGCAAGTGTATATGTGTATATGTGTATAAGTGTATATGTGTATATGTATCAATCGAAGATAATATTTGTAGCTCAGGGTTGAACTGTGGAGTCCATGGTGCTCTCTGAGCCTTGTTGTTTTCTTGCAGTATATGTATATACTGTGTGTATATGTATATATACTGTGTGTATACAGTATTTATTTATTTATTTATTATTATTACATTTATATCCCGCGCATCTCCCCCACAAGGAGGGACCCTGGGCGGTTCACAACAAATGTAAAAGAATTAAAACAATAAATATCAATAATAACAATATAAAACAATATAAAATTATATATATATATATATATATATATATATATATATATACACACACACACACACACACACACACACACATATACATATATACATATATACATATATACATATATACAGCATCATATAATGTATGTATATATACTGTGTGTATATGCAAGGGGGCGTGGTGGCTCAGCGGGTAAGACGCCAGGCTTGTCGATCGGAAGATCGCAAGTTCGGAGGTTCGAATCCCTAGCCCTGCGTGCGGAGTGAGCTCCCGCACTAGCTCCAGCTCTTGCCAACCTAGCAATTCGAAAGCATGCAAATGCAAGTAGATTAATAGGTACCACTTCAGTGGGTAGGTAACAGCGTTCCGCGCGTGTCATGTGGCCACATGACCATGGAAGCGTCTTCAGACAACGCTGGCTCTTCGGCTAACAAACGGAGATGAGCACCGGCCCCTAGAGTCGTACACGATTGCACAAATGTGCGGGGGGAACCTTTACCTTTTTATATGTATATACTGTGTGTATATGTATATACTGTATATAGTGTGTGTGTGTGTGTGTGTGTGTGTATATATATATATATATATATATATATATATTTATATACACACACACACATACACACACACACATACATACTGTATATACAGTATAAACCTCCTAATCAACTTCCCTCCCAAAAAAATAACATTTATTTAATTATTTCCTTCCTACTACTATTCTATACATTTCTGTCTACTATAATAAAAATCAAACTAAAAACATATAAGTTGCCTGCCATTATAATTAATAATACAACAATAATAATAACCTTAATCATATTAAGCCTAAAACCAAGCATTTATTATTATACCTTATTAATCTTAATCCAAATAATTAAAGATGAGTGAAGTCAAACAAACCCTAGAAGCAATCCAAACAAATATTCTTAAACCCTTACCCCACTTCAAAATAAACCAAAGCATTTACATATCCCCAGAATACAGACAGAGCTTTTTTCATAAGGAAATCAAACAGTCCAACTGCCCCCCCTAAAAACTCCGACTTCTCAACAGAAATCCTCCCATACATGATAACCCCTTCTTTTCCATAACATTCCATCAGAAAATCAATTTCCCTTATGGCTTGCAACTCGGTCTGTCCCTTTAATTTCTTCAACTCAGCAATCCAATCTTCATCTAGCATTTCAACAGAAGCCCTGATCTCGCTATTAAAAAAAACATTTATATCCTTGTTAAGCTCTTCAATTTCTTCCACAACATCCTCAACCAAATGACACCCTTCAGACCACACGTTCTCCACAATGTCCTGAATGCCTTGCATAAGAACTTGACAGGAATCAAAGAGAATCTGTTTAAGGTCTCGATGAAAATCCGAGAGAGTCTGATTGAAATCCTCCATGTCTCACACAGTAGATTATGGTGCCTCCTAGGTACTTAACCAGCAAAAGTGGGAGCTAATAAAATTCCAAAATGTGTTTACACAAGTGAAAGTATGATAACAGGCAGTTCCCCAGTGAAAGTAGCAACAGAAAGCAGAAAACAGCAGATTCAACATGTAGGAAAATGCAGAAACCTTTAAATTTAGTACAAAAATAATAACAGGGAGATGATTACATAGTCTCAACCTTCCTTAATAATTGGTTGGAAAACAAACCAAAACTTAAAAAGAATTTTAAAAAAATTAATCCCCAAAATAACGATAAGCACCAAGAGAATGCGTTTCTCCTTGCTGTAGAAAGCCTCTCTTAAGGTACATATACTTAAAAGAAATATAAATTGGGTGATTTAGAAATGGGGTGGACGGTCTTAGTGTCCCTTTAAGGCTACAGCGCGGCTTGGAAATGGTGATGTCCCAGCCTCCCGACAGCTCTTACCCGTCGAGCGCAAACGCTGTTTACGATCTTCTGGCTGCAAGCCGCCATCCTGGAGGACAAATGAGGTGATTCTGAACGTTTTCCTTTCCCGGTAAAACACTCTTGAGCTTCAGGAAAAGCCTGCCTGAGCCCCAAAAAACTGCCGCATTGTCAGTTCTGCCCGTGGAGCCCACGAGCACAGCTGTTCAAACTGCCATGTTCCCACCGGAAGTCCCCATAAAAGCCTTTCAGAGTCAAATCTTCTTGGTTAAAAGGGAAAAAACAGAATAGAAAGAAACAGGAGAATAGCCAAACAGAAATAGCCGAGTTATATTACTTTCAGTGGCATCTTCAGGAACTTGCTGTTTTCATCAGAATGTCACACACTTGGCCCTCTAGTGTGTGTGTGCAACATCTCATTGCACAAAAGGGGCAGGGCTTGCACTGTGATGCTGCAATGTTGCTTCTGTCATTCTATTTCCCCTTGGTACCCCTGCCCCCAAGGACACCACTGACCATTCCAGCAGCACCCCACCCTAGTCAAGGGAAAAGAATTAAACAATATGCTGTAAAAATCCCCCTGTCTGTAATTTAATAAGGGACAATTAATTAGGAAGTGGTCAGAAGATGCAGACCGTTCTCATGTGCACTAAAGGTAAAGGTAAAGGTTCCCCCGCACAGTTGTGTCCGACTCTAGGGGTCGGTGCTCATCTCCGTTTCTTAGCCGAAGAGCGGTCATGTGGCCGGCATGACGTGCGCGGGATGTTGTTACCTTCCCACTGAAGTGGTACCTATTTATCTACTTGCATCTGCATGCTTTTGAATTGCTAGGTTGGCAAGAGCTGGGGCAAGTGCGGGAGCTCACTCCGTCACGCGGCGCTCGGGTCTCAAACCTCCGAACTTGCAACCTTCCGATCAACAAGCCTGGTGTCTTAGCCACTGAGCCACCACGCCCCCTAATGTGAACTAACCACAAGCAAATGTTAAGTTCAGAAAGTGTCTCCATTTAATCCAGTATACTTTTTCTGACAGTGGTCAGTTAAGTAGGTTCAGAAGCCAAAAGATCTCTCACAACCTTGTCTTTCACTAACTGATACTGTATAGTTCCCTGGGACACCGAGATCTCTATGCCTAATCGCAATTGCCGGACACATCCTCCATTAATTTGCTTATGAGAACACACAGTCTTTTCCCAGGAATGCTTATACTGAAAGGAAGGTTGTCATCTTTAGGATAAACATCTGTATGGTTTGGTCTGCCTGCAACTTCCCTCAGGTCAATTTATTATTTCATGATTGTTAATAATAAAATGTAGAGCCAGTACTTCATATTTGGATTCTTGTTTAGCCAAGAAAAAGAATGTATGGAAGTGGAGCATATACTTTCTAATATGAAATACCTTCCTAATCCACCCCATGTGATTTGAACATCTGGCAACATCAGTGCAGAGCTGCAAATCAGATTGTTTATCCTAAAAGCAATTTAACCCAACCCAGGCAACAGCTGCTTGCTGAAAATGAAAATGGCCTGTGCAGCATTTAAAAAGAGGGTATAACAGGAGATAGTTTGCCATTATTTTATTTATTTATTTATTTATTTATTTATTTATTTATTTATTTATTTATTTCATTTATATCCCGCCCATCTCCCCCACAAGGAGGGACCCTGCTGCTGCTGCTCCTGTTGCTGTCCAGAAAGTTATGGTACTATCAGCTGGTCCAGAATGCAGTGGCACAGGCAGTGTTGGGCATGCTTCAATATGCCCATGCAACACCACTGCTCTGGTTACCAGTGAGCTTCCAGGTACAATTCAAGTGCTCGTTGTCACCTATAAAGTCCATCATGTCATAGGGCCAGGTTATTTGAGAGACCACCTATCTCCCATGGTTTCTGCTCATCCTCATTCTGCTCATATTAATATCAGGCAGAGCTGGTGCACTTCAGGTCCTTCAATTAAACTATGCCATCTATCATGACCCAGGAAGTGTGCCTTCCCTGTCATGGCATCTGCCCTCTGAATTGATACCCGCCCCCACCCCCAGAAATCCATGTGACTCCCACCCTCATGATATTCTGGTGGTCTTTAAAAATGTGGCTGTTCTCCCAGGCCTTAGGATAGAGTAGCTGTGGAATTTTTCAAAAGATGGGACATTGTTGTCTGGATGCTTCAGATTCTTTATTGTTTTTCTATTTTTAAATTGGAAGCTGCTCAGAGTAATTTTGGAGTCAGGCAGCCATCAAATCAAATCAAATCAAATCAAATCAAATCAAATCAAATCAAATCAAATCAAATCAAATCAAATCAAATCAAATCAAATCAAATCAATCAAACAATAAATTTATACCAAGCAGATTGGGCTAACTCTAAAACTGCTGCTAGAAAATGCAAAATTCAACCCCTTCAACCTGTTATCCTTCAGATGAATGTAGACTGGAACCATAATCCCATAGATATAAGTTGGAGCTCTATTGGCATTTTGAGTCACAGTTCTCATCTAGTATGTCACATTGATATAATGTGTATTTTTTTTATGAGCTACAATATCATTCACCACTCCTACCTATAAAATTCTAGAGTAGGTTCCTTTGAAAATATGGAGAATATGGAGGATTCTCCTTATGGAAATCCAGACACTCTGATAAAAGCTCAAGGGAATCTGAGGGTATGTAAAAGTAAGCCTTAGAAAGTTCTCAGTAGAGCAATCACAAAAATAAGGATGGTTGTAGATTACTTAAGATATTATTGTTGGAGAAATAGAAGGTATAGAGCTGTCCCAAGATGTTTTGCTTTTTGAGGCAGTAGAGCAAACAGCCTGCTATCGTGGTGATTCAGTCCAAGACTATGCTAGGAAATTTGGCACCTGGAACAGAAAATTCTGGAAAAAAGTTTTCCTTGAGTCTAATTCCTGCTACCTAGAATCAGCTGCTGAAGCAGATATCTCATGTCTTAATAAAAGGCCCAGACATAGCAATGAAAATGCCTTTCCCATAGGGCCTTTCCAGCTCTCAATAAATCTTGGTTTATGGCTACATTTTTCTATCAGCTGAAATCTATCATCATCATCATCATTGTTGGTGTTGCTATTGTTATCATCTTTATTTCCCAAAGCTCTTTAAACTTATTACTTGATGAAAATGTTTTTGATGTTTTAATACCATATTTTGATCTTTCTACACCACCTACACCAAAATCTTGATTATATTTTGTTTCTATGCTTAATAAATTCCCCCTGCGATTTTTTTTTTTAAAAAAACATGTATATATGGTGAATACAGGATGTACAGTCAGAGTCTAGATAGACTCAGCCTTTTGTTTAGACTTAAGAATTGCACTGCCCCCTTCTGGCTTCATCAGGGAGGTTCAGAATCCACATAGCTGCCTAGCAAAATGCTTCTCTGTAGTTTCTCTGCCAAATTTCCAAGACTTCCTCCACCTTCTGCTGGGCTTTGCAAAACTCTACCCTAAGAATTAATTCTGCTATCTGGCCTAAATTGCTACATACGGAGTCAGCTAGGACACTGCCTGGTATTCCGTCAAACTATTTGTCTATCTAACTCAATATTGGCTATACTCTCTGGCAGAGTTGAACAATAGAAAGATTTTTCCAGATGTTAATAGGAATTGCAGAGGAGGAAATAATTATTGTAGGAGACTTGAATGGAGCACTAGATCCAAGCTTAGACAAATCATCCCAAGGGGAAAAAAGGAAGACAGCTTCCAAGAAAGGTTTTTCAGTAAATGGATATATTGGCTTTGACCGATGCTTGCAGAGTTGGTAATTTCCCACCCTGGTATTCATATAACATGCCAAGCGTAATTAGTTTTAACTTTGGTTACAGTTGTTTGTTTTCATTTGCTTGCTGTGTTGTGCTGTGTTAGTTTACAGTTCAGAGAATTGTTCAGTTCAGAAAAATGGGTTAATGACTTAACTGCTCAAGCATATTCCATGAACACGGTCAATATGTGATCTAGCACCATGCCATGGGCATTCCTCCCATCAGAATGAGAACAACAAAATTACCTGTGAAAACTGAGCAAAGTCCTTATCAGCCAACATGGGAACATGGCCCAGCAGTTCATGACAGCAGTCCCTGCCAAAACAAACAGGTTAAAAGTTGTCATAATGGTGTCCCTGGCTTTTAAGTGAAAACTCTTGATTGCCACATCCCACCACAAAGAACATGCACGTGCTGTATATACAGTATGTACTGTCTTGCAGCTGTTCCAACTGCCCTTTCCTGCTATGTTGAGGAACCTTGACATAACCCATTCTCCAGGTGGAAAGTGGACTTCAAAAGCTATGTGAGAGTCAATTTCCCACCTATTTTGGATATTTGCCAAAGGACTGCACTGAGCAGAAACAATCCAAATTCAAACCAAATGGAGAATCCATAGATCAGTTCCCAAGATGGTCCGAAACTAGTGCAGCCCACATGCAGCATATACTGTAAAGGCATGTATCGGTTGAGGAACTGCCCAGAAATGTTCAAAGACAGATATCAAAACACCAGTATAAAACCTTTTGATTTGGAAAGGTCTCCAAATGATCCTGCAGCTAGCCATGCTGAAATTGGTAAGGTGGCCAGCCAGATGAAGGTGCAGCTCCATTATGAGCTATTTTTAAAGATATCTTATTTTCTAAGATAAGACTTAGATGAATGAATCAACCAGTGTTTTGGGTCATAACAGCCAGGGAGAGTGCTGGATGGAGTCTCTTGCCACAATCATGCCTTCACTGGCTGCACATCCCAAAACAGGCAGCTGACCGGGTCCGCTCACTGCTGTGCTTGGACATACAATATGCTTCATATGTACATATACAGCTGCAGCCTTAGTTGACTGGCTGACATAATATGCTGGTAGGCTGTACTGAGGAAGAGGAGACAGCAAGGGCAGAAGATTGGTGATCATGGAACCGTGGTTGCCCAGTTTCTTAAAAAAAAAGAAGGGCAGTAGCAATGGGGTGACAGCCAATAAAAGGGTCTTGGGGGCTCCTTGATTGCTCAGGGCCCCCTCAAACCAAAATGCCAATGTATATTAACATTGACCTTGGCTGTCTTGGCTCGCACCGCTGAGTATCATAGTTCATCCAAGATACCCCAACCCAGGAATAGATGGTTGCAGTGCTGATGAAGAGGTTTTATTTTATATTGTTGTTTCAAATACCATTCAGCATCATACAGAAGATGCAAAGATACATTTAATGAGAAATCAGAATGAGAAGGCTCCTCTCTTTTCTAAGCTGTATACAAGTCCATGATTCGCAAAGTTACATTCTGGAAGGGGTTTTTCAAGCTAGGCTTACACTACAAATGATTCTTTTCCATCTTCTCTTTGGCAGCTGCCCAGACTACCATCTGTGGCTGGAAAAAGATACTGATTTCTTTTCCACTTTAAAAACCTAGAAAACAAACTAGAAAGCAAAGAAGGAAGAATGCCTGTCCCTCCCCATAAAGGTAAAGGTTCCCCCCACACAGTTGTGCAGTCGTGTCCGACTCTAGGGGCTGGTGCTCATCTCCGTTTGTTAGCCGAAGAGCCAGCGTTGTCTGAAGATGCTTCTGCGGTCATGTGGCCGGCATGACGGCACGGAACACTGTTACCTACTCATCGAAGTGGTACCTATTGATCTACTTGCATTTGCATGCTTTCGAATTGCTAGGTTGGCAAGAGCTGGGGCGAGTGCAGGAGCTCACTCCGTCACGTGGGGCTAGGGATTCGAACCTCCGAACTTGTGATCTTCCGATCGACAAGCCTGGCATCTTACCTGCTGAGCCACCACGCCCCATACGGGTCTCCTATTAGAGAATGCAGTTGGGTGAAAAGAGGGAGAAAGAGAGGTAGAAAGTACTAAAAGGTGGGACTACACATGATCAGCACCATGTGTAGTTTAAACTTCAGACAAATTTATACAAACCTTTTTTTTAAAGGGTGGAATTTGGCAGTGCACATGCTGATATTGGATTCTGATGTCAAAAGTTGAAAAGAAGCAGAATGTAATAAAATATGGCTGAAAAAACTGATGGATAAAAGAAATGACTGTGGCCAGAAAAGGGTGTTGCGTGTGAACACATCATAAATTATTGGGGCTGACAGTGAAAGCTGTGTGAGTGCCAAGTGAGCAAGAATCTGAAACACTTCCTACAACTTTTTGTCTCCAAGCTACTTTTTAAGAATTACATCCTTTGTGCCCCAATCCTGGAAAAACTGAAATGCTGATTTTGCCTTCTTCAACCTGGAACCGTCCCATCTTTTGGGACTATGGTTGGCAATTCCAGTGCATGGGATGAGTCGCAGGTTTAGACAATCTAAAAGGCAGCCAGAAAACCGTGACATTGATCAGCCAGTTCACTTCTACTTACGGTTCTGGGGAATGCATGGGTGATGACAAGTGCCGTATGTGCTGTGTACTCTGAAAGACTCGAAATGCCAGGGCAGCAAGGAAATCCCGCGGAGATAGTAGCCCTGCAGCTGGTCTCAACCTAAAGCCCGTTCTTTCTAGAAGAGAAATTTACCGTGCAGTTCAAGTTGTGGTGAAAATATGCCTGATACAAAACACATCTAGACACTAAGCTTCTGCTTATCCACTGTCAAAATGTATATCTACTGTATGAAAATGAGTAGACTGAGGGCAAGTTCTTGAGAGGTTCTTGTGTGCGTAGATGGCCTTCCTTTTAGACAAGGGAGGGAGCAGCCCATGTTTTTTTCTGTTTCCCAGTTGGACCTCCACACACAAACAGGCATCCATGCCAGTCAATTTTCTAACCTCTAATGTGGGTTTTGCAGGAAGAATTAGAGAATACAGTAGGAAGAAAGGGTTGAAAACAGTCACTGTGACCTCCATTTACAATGCTTTGGAGCCTCCTCCTCCTTCTCTTTGGAACAATCTGCTGACCACTTATTAATGAGGTTGATTGTTTTAATATTGAAAAGTTATTGTGGGATTTATTTGGTCCGAGGACTAGATTGATTCCAGATGAGAACGTTGGGGTCCAAAAGATGGTGTTGCCAGGGCTGTAGTTCTAAGGAGGTGGAGCCAATCTATCGCAAGCATGAAGCCCCAACATCTTCACCCCCCGACACACACACAATATAGGTGGACCTCATTAACACAACATTTTAAACTTTGATTATATGAGATGACAATAGCATGCACTTTGTGATTTCAAGCACTTTCTTCCTTGCTGCCTCTAATCCAGAGCTTTCCAAACTGTGTGTCGGGACACGTTAGTGTGTCAGCTGCAGTGTCTGGGTGTGAAGTGGCTGCTGCTGCCTCCAAACCTGCTGTGATTCCGTGCAGGTCCTAGTGCCTGCCTTGTGCCTTGCTGCCTCCAAACCTGCTGTGATTCCGCGCAGGTCCTAGTGCTTGCCTTGTGCCCTGCTGTAAGAGTGTGTCGCGAAATGATGCATGTCTAAAAAGTGTGTCACCAACATGAAAAGTTTGGAAAGCTCTGCTCTAATCTCTTGATTAATATCTTCCAGATCAGCATATGTTCATTAAACAAAGAGCTAAACTGATGCCACCAACAAGTTCACATATTAGGATTCCACTTACTAGGATATTTTCTGTTATATCTTCTGGAATGAGAATGAGAATGAGAATTCTCAGTCTAATAAAATATGATGACTCAGATCACAGTCATTATATCTCAGTGGATTTGCAGGTCCCTGATGTCTTCACCTGGGTATTAAGATCTAGGGGAATTTTCTCTCAAAGGTGCCACATTTATCAGGGATTCCCTATCTGGAAATCCAAGAGAATATATTCTCCTTGTTCACTTACAGGTGCTACTGACTGACTTTTGTAAGCTTTTGGCTCCAGTTGAAGAAGCAGCTATTCACCCAGGCCTTCAGTTAAACTTTTGATGCTGTACTTTCTGTTTGCCACCAATGATTGTGTTGCACAAATCTGTGTTATGAGTTTTTAATCTGTTTTGTGGATTTTGGGTTTTATGGTAAAATAGTTACTATATTGACTGGATTTGTTGCATCCCTGTCTGAAACTGTTTTACTAATAAAAAACAGATTACAAAATTTTCTCAACTAAATAAATGCATATTTTCTTCTCTTCGTTGGTTAATATCTCCTTTCCTCCAGAAGCTCAAAGTGGTAGGAATAGTGTTTCCTCCTCAAGTTTTTCCCTGCAACAAAACCCAGTGAGATAGGATGGATGATGGGCTCAGTGAGCTTCTATGTTTGAAGACCTGAATGTGGTCTCCCCGCATCCCATCTGGCATTATTAGTAACTGGATCTTAGGAGCGATGCAATTTACCAAGCACGGCCGCTACTTTGTTATTCCATTTTCACGTGCATTGTCTTGCCATGGAAATGTCTCTCTCACACACATACACTTCTTGTTAATGTAGGCCCCTCCCCTTTTGCTCTCTATTCTTCTGCAGGGTTGTAACTTCCCATCTCATAATGGAACCTACGTGGTCTTCTGGATAAATGAACTTGGAACCTTCTCAGGGCAATTGCCCTTCACAAAGCAACATGCCGACGTGTAAGAAAAAACAAGGAAGTTCACAGTGATATCCCCAAGGGGGAAAAACAACATCTGAAAATGTTTTTGTAGAGATGCATCACATGAAAAACTTCATCCGTGATTTATTGCTTTCCAATAAAAATAGGGCTGTAGTGAATAATTGGAAGCAGGGTAGGGCTCACTTAGATTTGGTTTCCCAGAAACATTATAAAAGCTGACGAGAATCGAAGGCAAAGTCATGAATGCTTGTCCTAAAATGAGTATACATTTCTTATAAATACTGCTACATAACATTGCTTTTTATTATTTATCATTTTGTTCTGCCCTGGAATGAGGACACTCAGGGTATAAAATATATGCATTCCCCAAAAATATGATTGTCTTTTTTCTCTCTATTTTGGAAACCATGTTGCATTTTCATACTTAGTAAATGTGTAGTCTTTTAATGTGGAAATTGCTGACATATGTATTTTTGAAGATGATATGATAGGTGAATCTATCATATTATCTATGGCTTGATTCAGAACTGAATGCTGGAATGGATCATCCTCCAATTCTGAACTGTTATTATGAGTGCTTCATCATAAGTCTCCCATTTCTGAACTCTGCCGCTATCATGAATAAAAATAGTAATCTTAGCAGTTACCCAGCACTTTAACTACCACTGTCACTTTAAACAGAATTCAAGGCACAGACTCTGCTTCAATGAACTCTACCAATTAAAAGAAAGGTGATGCCTGCTCAGAAATGCCAGGGATTAAGCATGAGCTGCCCCCCCCCCCCCGCCTGGAGACCTGAAGTCCTCCCCCAACGTGGGAAGCTATCCCTGAGGACACTGATCTTTCCCCCTGCCTTTATCTGCTGAGGAACCAGTTGTTGTCTGTTTTAGATAAAACTCCCCACAGACCTTTCTGGGCTACTTGAACGGATTGATATTTTTATCCATCTTCTCATGGAAGATCAGGAGCTCAAGGAACTCCTGTGAGGTAGGTTAGGCTAAGAGAGATTCACTGACCCAAAGTCACCCACTTCCAGGGGTGAAAGTGGATCACCCTATTGCCAGTTGGTTTGTGAGACAATGCTGAGTTGACTTCCAATAATCCTAACAGTGACCTCTCATGGAACCCCAGGGTTCCACGGAACCCTGGTTGAGAAACCCTGCTTAAGAGCATAGGTTACATAACTCTTGACTCCTGATCCAATGATGGGTCTTTTGGTAGAAGTCTTTTGCAAGCTTCATTTTATCCTGTGCCCACTCAGCCACAAAGTAGATGAAATGAATCTTATCCTGAACCCCTCAAAATGTTGCCTACATTCTTATAATTGTTTTAGTGTGCATCCAAATGCAACTAGAGTAGGGATTTCTTCCTTGTTCTATCATCCACAAACAAAATGAAACCCAGAGGAGAATATTATGCCTGAAATTGTGTTCAAGATAACTTTTTAAAAATTAACACCTAGGTTTCTAAAGGGTTTCTGAAGAGAGCCCTGGAGTTCTGATGCTTACTGGCCTTTGGCGAATTTCAAGTACTGGACATCTTCCCAGAATCACAAGCTCCTTCAGCTGCAAAAACCTTCAGAGGGGAATGCTAATGATTGGGCTAGAAAGCAGTACTAGTGAGCTTGGCCTGGGCGTTCCTTGAGTGTGTTTCCACCCCAGCAGTCCTACAGTTGCTCTAACTTACCTTTCAGAAATGCAGAGACATCTCGGAGCTGAGGGATACAGTCCGCTTGGTATCCACAGTATTTTTCTAGTTGACGAAAGGCTTCCAGGTATTGCTTACAGGCATGGGTGGGGTAGAGGCCACTCAGCTTCTGGTAAATTTCTTTCCTGAAAATAGCAACTGTTAGCTAGCCAAGAACACAATTTTTTTAAAAATCCGAGTTGTGCCACCTAAGGCTGGCTGAGGAATTCTGGGAGTTGAAGTCCATGCATCTTAAAGTTGCCAAGGTTGAGAAACACTGCACTAGTGTGAAGAGTTTAGTCCACTCAAAAATCAAATGCAGACTTGGAATGGAACCATTTGCACATCTCCAGTTTTAAATGTAATATTAGACCAGCAATATTAGACCAGCCTTTCCCACTCTGGTGCCCTCCAGATCAATGGACTGTGAATATATGTGAATATATGTGAATGACTATAATCCCCAGCCAGTGTGGGGTATTCAAAGTTGTATTCCAGTACATTGGAAAGATTGCAGTCTGGAGAATTTGGTCACATGAACAGTGGATAACATTTAAAAATAAAATAAATATACACAAGTAAGCTGATTTCTCTCAATAGTGGGACTGTTCTTTTTTCTAAGGAAAGATGGGCAAAGACGTATATCTTTTATGGGTGTGAAAGGGAGTATACAAATGTTCCATAAATCAGTATTTATAATAAATGCAATACAGGTAGAGCAAAATGAGGCTAAAATATTATTACATGAACGTGGAAATCGCAAGATGGGGAAGACAGCGGCATTGTCGATTCCCCATGTACTGTAGGTTCAAGTCATACACTTACCAAGTAGCAGTTTCTTGAGCAGTGTACTCAACTCTTGGCAAAGGGTCACCCCTGGAAAGGCAAAGAGAATCAGAATAGATTGGATCTTTTAGCTTTTTATATTTTATACTGTATTACATGAGATCCATACTGTCAAGCTTCACACAGCCAGACAAAACCAAGGAAGCAGGAACTACACAGATCTCAGCAGCCTATCTTTAATGCTAAGTTGGGGTAAATACAGGATCCTAGAAACTGTCATAGGGCCTTCCCAGCCTAATTTATAGTAAGCTAATTAAAGTGGAGTCTCTGAATACTTCCAAATGCTTTTTCCCAGATTTCTCTGCACTTGGGCTGAGTTCTCATTTATGAGATAAGCTGTCAACTGATTCACCCACTGCTTTTCTTTCCCAATTTTTTATGTCTGTGTTCTTTTCCATTCCTTTCTCAGCCTCCCCACAATCTCTCACAAATACTTGAGGGTTTTTCTTAAGGCATTTTGTCAAGTAATGCTGAACATGCAGGAAGCCACAGATCTTTAATGAAGCAACACCGTGCTCAAACTTTAAGGCAGAGGTACACAAGTGTTGGCTTGAGGGCTCCATCAGGCTTTGTGTAACATATCAGGGCTGCACACTGAAAATGGGTGGAGCCACAACCTATTTTGCGTACCTTAAACATTTGCAGGGATGAAGGTACTCAGATTACATAAAGCTTACTGTTTTGTTCAATTATTAATTTGCTGCACTTACTGTCTGTAGTTAAATGCCAGGTCAGCAATAAAAGCCCTCCTTCTCCTATATTCTGGGTCAGCATAACCCTAGAAGAGGAAGGAAAATGCTGCTTGCTAAAGTTCAAACAAGTCCATCCCAAATCCTCAGTGCTTGAATTCAGTTGGGACAATGAGGGGAGAATGTTAGAAAATCTGAAACTTAAGTGAACATTGGGAGATGATTTCAAAGAGTCTTCATGGTGCCCTTAAAAAGATGAGTAACAGAGACATGGCAAGTGATTTACTGACTTGTTTTATGCAGGTGGGCTTTGCCTTGCCTTTCGATTTTAATCTGAAGGCAGCATATGAAACCAAACTCACATTGGGAGTTGTTGTTTTCCTTGGCTATGAATAGGGAGGAAAGAACCTTTTGTTCAATTTGGTTCAACAGCTACAACTAAAACCCAATTTCTCAATGTTTTGGCACAGGAAGAGTCTTTGCCCAGTTCTTATTTCATCTTCAGTGGAACCTGTGTAGAACCATCTGGATTTGAGCAAGCACACGTTGTTTCAGTTTCATTTCCCTCCCACCACATAAGCTCCATCACCATAATTTCTGCTTCATAAAAGAGAGAGACAGAGACGCAGTTTCTCAACTGACATTTACAGAGCAACATGAGTGTGACAAGCCTCTATTCCAGAGCTTTCCAAACTTTTCATGTTGGTGACACACTTTTTAGACATGCATCATTTCGCTACACACTCTGACAGCAGGGCACAAGGCAGGCACTAGGACCTGCACGGAATCCTGGCAGGGCAGGTTTGGAGGCAGCCAGGCACAAGGCAGGCACTAGGACCTGCGCGGAATCCTGGCAGGGCAGGTTTGGAGGCAGCAAGGCACAAGGCAGGCACTAGGACCTATGTGGAATCCTCAGGGCAGGTTTGGAGGCAGCAAGGCACAAGGCAGGCACTAGGACCTGCGCGGAATCCTGGCAGGGCAGGTTTGGAGGCAGCAAGGCACAAGGCAGGCACTAGGACCTGTGCGGAATCCTGGCAGGGCAGGTTTGGAGGCAGCCAGGCACAAGGCAGGCACTAGGACCTGCGCGGAATCCTGGCAGGGCAGGTTTGGAGGCAGCAAGGCACAAGGCAGGCACTAGGACCTGCGCGGAATCCTGGCAGGGCAGGTTTGGAGGCAGCAAGGCACAAGGCAGGCACTAGGACCTGCGCGGAATCCTGGCAGGGCAGGTTTGGAGGCAGCAAGGCACAAGGCAGGCACTAGGACCTGTGCGGAATCCTGGCAGGGCAGGTTTGGAGGCAGCCAGGCACAAGGCAGGCACTAGGACCTGTGCGGAATCCTGGCAGGGCAGGTTTGGAGGCAGCAAGGCACAAGGCAGGCACTAGGACCTGCGCGGAATCCTGGCAGGGCAGGTTTGGAGGCAGCAAGGCACAAGGCAGGCACTAGGACCTGTGCGGAATCCTGGCAGGGCAGGTTTGGAGGCAGCCAGGCACAAGGCAGGCACTAGGACCTGTGCGGAATCCTGGCAGGGCAGGTTTGGAGGCAGCAAGGCACAAGGCAGGCACTAGGACCTGCGCGGAATCCTGGCAGGGCTCGGAGGCAGCAGTAGCTGCGACACACCCAGACACTGCAGCCGACACACTAACGTGTCCCGACACACAGTTTGGAAAGCTCTGCTCTATTCAATCTACATCCTGAACAGTGGTTGCAAGAAGAGTAATTATGCCAAGGAAAAAAAAAACAAGAGCAACTATCTTCAACTGGATGGTTAAATATTGTACCAAATAGCCTCTGTTTTATTATTTGTACAAGAATTCATAGGGACCTTGGTAACTCCAAGCCTAAACAATTTGGAACAGTACAAGCATAACTTACCGGGTGGTCACAATTCAGATCAGGGTCAAACTTGGTGATCAGATGATGGCAGTAGTCGAGATCTCTTATTTTCTTCGGGAACCATGGGGCTGTTGGCAATAGTATCAGTTGCACATTGTAAGAATGTGACATCTACAGGTTCCATGGGAATAGCAACAGTAGTTCATTTGTTCAGTGGTTTCACATAGACTTCTTCTTCAACCTGGTGACTTCAGAGGTATTGACCCTAAAAAACCCCCAAGCCAAATGGTCTAGAAATTCTGGTAGTTGTAGTTGGTAGTTCTAACATTTCTGTAGATAGGCTCAAGCTATACAGTCAGGCAAAGATGTTGAAAAGTGAGATCTTATGAATATAATCCAGTGCTTGAGTTTACCAGCTGAGGGACTATGTAGGAGTTAATTAATATAATCCCAGTGTTCCTATGTAATCAACTGAAAGACCTTTGCTTTTTGGGAGGCTTACAAGTAAAATCAATCAGTCAGTCAATCAATCAATCAATATGACAGATGCAGATTAGTGCTTCCTTTGGAAGTGTGTATATGTGCCCAGAAAAAAAAGATAAACTGGGGCAACATGGAGAGTCAGAGGGGCAGGTGGTAGCAAATTTGCTCACTGAGAGGTAAAAAGTGCTCAGACTGTGCAGAGTTATACATACAGTATAGTAACTGTGGCCCATAATTGTACAACAGCTCAGAAGAAAGATTGGTTACTCTTGGGAGTGGCACTGAGCATTTATAAAAACAGCAAACTGCTACCCAAGTACTCTTCATCTCCAGATATACTTCTGCTATAGATCTGCTTTTGTCACAATACTTTTTATATTGCCATTTTATAGTCCAGGTCAACCAATGCTTTTATTTCAGTATAAAAGATCATCAGCATGACCCTTTGCTACAGTAATAAATAGAACCTAAACCCACATAAAGAAACTATTGTGCAGACAAAACATGGCCCTTGGATCACATATTATCTTTAAAATTCTGGCTGATGACTTTTTAAAATCTAAGCATGTTGGTTTCATTACAGTTAGTAACCCCTGGTGTACGCTGAAGAAGTACATGGGGAAGGAAGAAGGTAAAAGCTTTTCATTGCATACCTTTTTCTTCTCTGATAGCTTCCACATCGTCTGCCACCCTCTTCAAGGAATTTACAAGACTGCTAACCTCACAGTCCTGAACTTCACATCTTACAAAAAATTCAAGGCCGCCATCAGCATTCTTAGATATTCTAGCTGGTCTGGTTTCAAAATGATGGATTTTAGCTTCAGACATCTATAAAAGCCCATCATGGGAAGAAATATATTTTACCACTTTAGCTTGTGAAAGTAAATAAAAGGGTAAACCTGCTTTTTCTTCCAAGAGTATTTCCCTTTAATACTTGAAACACTTCCCAAAATATTAATCACTCCCCTGATATTATTAACAATTAATAATAGTTTTGTCTATTTTCACACAGAGTAGAAGATATATCCACAAAAAAAACCCTAATAGATCTGTATAAGTACTTTGAATTTGATCTCCCAAAGGTGCTTCAGGGCGTGCACAGTGTGAACGGAGCCTTAAGACAGTTGTATCTTTTGCCTATAGATACGCAACAGCTCAGAAAAGACTAGTTACTCCTGGGAGTAGCACTGGGAAGGTGACAACCTGAATTATGCTTTTTGGTTCTCTTCTTCTCCTTCAAGATGAAGAGTGCTAAGGTGGGGCAAAAGGTAAGGATGGGTTTAAACCTGGCCTTGCCAATTTTTCTGGGGCTAAGACCGAACCACTTATGAAGTCCATTACAGTGGACTTCATAAAAGAGGAAGGATACAAGAACAGTCATAAACCTATGGAAGTCCTGTTGGAGGTATGGTGTTACAGTAAAGGAACTAGGACTAGATTCAAAGCCCCACCCAGCTACAAAGTAAAGCTTGGGCTAGTCATACTTTCTCTGTTAAAGCCATCCCACAGGATTGTCATTAGGATAACGTAATGGGGAAGGAAGAAGCAGCATCTATGCTGCCTTGAACTCCTTGGAAGAAATCCCGGATGGAAATTTAAAGTAACAAGTTAAGGGAGCATCAACAGTATTGAATGAATGTGTACGAGACATCAAAAGAGCATGGTTGAGTCTTCTTGAGAAAAATCCAAATGCCCTGAAAGATATTAATATGATTTCCCCTTACCATTTGCCTTCTGAATGGGCTGGGTATCTACTGCTATAATACCACACAGGAGAGAATCCAACCTATCCTGAACTATAAAGTTGAGGGAAAGTAAATGAGGAGGTGCTTTCAGTGCCAGCTTTCCACAACCTATTTCCTTCCATTCTCATTTCCAATGGAGTTGGCATTCGTCGGGCTATCAGATTGGAGAAGATTCCCCCATTTTTTCCTTCCATCTCTTCAAATTGGGAAGCACCGAACCCCAAGCTTTAATGGCTGTTCCCTTTAGAACACGCAATGTGTGAACCTGTAGGTGTAAGGCAGAACTTTCCACATAAGTACCTCGAAAACTTGAACTGTCTTGGAGATGCCGGTTTTCCTCCTGTTGCTCAGGGAGAAGGTGAGGCTCAGCACAGCGCCCCGCTCCCCTCCTTTCCGAGCCGGATCCGGAGACCGCTGCTTCTCCGACGGCTCCATCTCTCTCCGCCCTGCCAGCGATCCGAAGCGCTCCTGGCCCTGCAAGATCTCTCTCGGAGGAGGCGGACGTTTCCCCGACAGGATCTACTCAGCTGCCCAAACGCACCTTCTAGGAGCGCGGCGGTGGGGTGGCGCAGTTGCTTCTGGGCCGGGGAGAACTAATGGGGCGTTCGCTGGGGACGGATTTCTCCCATTTGGGGGTGGTGATTCCCGCAACGCCTCCTCCTTCCTTCAATTTAGAGCCTTCCAATCGCGCTGGACTCCAGCGCCAATGTCGAGGCCGTCTGGGGAGGATGGGGGATGGAATCCAGCACACCCGGAAGATACCAGGTTGGGGAAAACCCGCACGCGACCTATCCCACTGTGAGTGGTGGAGGGAAACAGAATGCAAACGGGAAGCTTTTGCGGTTCTTGCGTTGCGGGGTAGTGCTGGTTATTTCCGGGCGATGTATCCATTTTGCTTAATTTTTTAAACTGACTTCTAGCTGCTTTGAGAACCGTGTGTGTTCAGAGACTCCTAGAAACGGCCCCCGTCCCCCAAGAAAGAGGGTAGAGAGAAAATTCGATAGCAGTCCTCAGACTGCTTAGGCGCAGACGCGCATCATTGAAATGGCTTTACCCTAGTTGTGTGAATATCACTCCTTCTTCTCCTCCTGCTCCGGTACAGCAAGGAGGCTGCTGGCTGAGCTAAACTGATACACTGTTGAAGTGGGTAGGAAGCCCGTTCAGTCGCATTCGCACAACACGTTGGGCTTGTTTGTAGTTCCCGGCGTTGTAGGGAAACCCAGCTATTGTTATTTCCTGTTATGTGATTCAGAGCATCATATAATTTATTTAAGCAAAGCAGGCACTAGGAACTCAGCAATTGTGCTTCTTTTTCCGGGTTTCTGGATAAACGTGACATTTAAGTGTAGTTCTTAAGTTTACTTGGCAGGAATTCCACGGAATTCAGTGGGATTTACCGCATCAGGGAAGCAACCTCTGCAATTCACATTTTACCCCACCGGGAATAGTGACTATTAAGATCCCGTTGCCCGACACTGAAACACTTCAGTGCCAATTGAAGGTGGTTGGGCATCACTCCACCCTTCGCTCTTATATAGGCAGTCGCAAAATTCGTAGGGGCACCGCGGCGCTGTCCGCGGTGCTGAAACGTTGTCATTGGCAGCTGAATCCACAACGGTGGATTAAATTGATACAGTTCTCTTTGGTACTTATGATTTGATTCTCCAGTTAGTTTTCATTTAAGAGGTGATAAACGTGTTTGTGTGCCTATGTATCTAATTGTTTACCAAAATTTCTTCAAGATAGTACAAAAACCTCCTGGTTCTGAGGAGGGCTGCTAATTGTTCTCCTTTGGCTATTAAACCCTAGGATTAAGTAGCTTGAATGCAATTTAATGTAAACGCCTATACTATATCTTAATTTGCCATGATTTTTAAATTGTTTGCATATATTAACTATTTTATGGGAAACAGAAATGTTATATCTAAAAGTCTTGAATTTTAGACTGAAAATAAATGTTTTGCCTATGTAATCATTATTTTGTTTATATTGTTGTTTACTTGGGAATTCAAGAAAGCAAATTGGTTTAAGTAATTAAAATAGTAATAACAATATAAAATCTTTATCAGTATATTTCAAGGGAGTGCACCTGATAGGTGATTGTGCTACAATTTTAGTAGTGGAATATAATCATAATATAAATGTTAAATAAATAATCTGTAAGTACATGTATGATTTTATGAATATTTTAGACGTTAGATCAAGTAATTGCAATTTCATTCAGAAAAATATGTTCAAGAAAATCCCAGAAACTGGAAGGTGAATTCCAGAAAGTTTCTAATTGGTGTAAACATAGAAATATAAAGCCCAAATACTAATAAGAATCACAGCCGTTGACCATCCAGACACCATAGATTTCCTTTTTCAAAGGAATTAGTTGGTTTTATAGTGAACAAAAATTGCTTCAGGACATATACATCTAACCCTTCAGTCTGTCTCATAAAATCTGAATTAGTCATTTCCTCGATTGGTCTAATGAGATTACTTTCAATGAAAAGTGGGCTTAAATTAATTAATTAATTAATTACATTTTAAAATTTATTCTTGCATTCATCCCTAGGTTGGCTAGTATTATAACAGCCCTAATCCCAGGTGATCTTTTCAGGTAAATTTGAGCTGTAGTGACTGCTATAATTAAGGATAACATCCAATCTTAATTAATTTGCCCTTGTTTTTTTCCCCACTACCTTGGGAAATGTGGACATAATTCAGCCATGTTAAGCAGTGCTGTCATATTCCATGAGTTGTAAGGAGTACTTACTAGGAGCCTAGTAAGTGGTTTTCATATTGCTACTAGGCAGTGAAATCTTAAACATCCAATGAAGTTTAATCCCAGATAAAGAATGTTATGGCTGCAGCCTACATTGATTTAAAATACTAACTGGATCATTAGCTACTGTAGATCATGAAATGAAAACTATGTGGGTCCTCATATATCTGTTCATCTTATCTTCATAATTTTTTTCATATCAGACATATTATGCAAATAGAGAATCCCATTTTTCAGTAACATCAACCTAATTCAAAACATAGCCTCCCCTTCACTTGTGGATTGCCAGATTATACTCCATCTCTTTATAAAACCACTTATGCATATATACTAACAAATCTTTTTATTAATCCCATTTCATCCATCCCTGGTGAGAGGAGGTAATCTTAACATGAGCCATCAAAATTTAATTGAAAATATATTTCAAATATAAGTCAATTGGAATTAATATATTAAATTTAGAGAATAACTGTTACAAAAACCATTAGGTTCCATGCACAGAGATAGCAAATGTATTATATTTATTTCAAATAATTATACATTTTAAATGTTGGGTTAAGAAAAATGCAATTGGCACTTTATTTTTCTTCTACAAATTAGATAGCAATGAAGAATTTAAATGTAAGTGTAGTTGTTCAAAATGTTTAGCTTTACATGAGCTAGTGTTCTATTCATTTGAATAAGAATATTTTCCAGATAAGGGTAGCAATGTAGATTCTTCTTCAGCTGATAATCTATACAATTTAATGGAAGCCCTGCTATGCCAGTAAAAATTGGAATATTTTTTTCCTGCAAACCATGAATTTGCAGACATATGCAGCACAGAAATATTCTGCCAGTAAAATGGTTCTATCAGCAAACATATATCAGTAGAATATGCAAACCAGGACATAATTGTAGATGGGATATAAGTAGTGCAGGAAAGAAATATATTTGCACAGTATGCTGGAATCTTCCATATCACAATTGTCTTTTTCCTGATAGGTTGCCAATGGTAGAACTTTACATCAATCCTAGTTGAGCAATTTAAAATATTTATCTTTAAATTTTACACATTACTATACAATAATATATGATGATATCTAACATCAATATAATCTTCACACCTGAGCCATAGATAATTAGTGCTGTAAGAAAGTAAAATTAATAAAGACTTCAAAAGGTGTGGATATGGCTTCTTGAATTCTTTCCAAGCGTGCTTTGGATATTTTTTTAAAACGTTGGGGTGGGGGGTTCTCTGCAGCCCTGATCTTATGCAGCCATTTTCAATTTTACTTTCTTTTGCCACCTCTTCTACTCCAAATTTGGTCCCATTCCATACACTTTTCAGAGAGTTGTCCTGTTGACAGAGTCTTGACCACTTTCACATGATTTCTTTCCAACATTATATTGGGTTGAAAAGAATAAAAGCTGATGTTAAGTTGCTTAAATGCACTTCAGAAAAGAACAGCTCTTGTATAAAAGATGAATTGGGCAGAATGCTTATCTTTTCTACTATCTTCCTACATTTTGCTTTTTCAATTATATAAGTTGCATTTGTTTATACCAGGTATTACTGTAACAACATATAAATACAGTAATATCGAAATCCTATTTGAAAGGCCTAGCTCCTACCTAAAGTGTTATTTATATTAATTTTGTAGACATTTATATGATCATATTGAAATCAGGGGAGGGGAATTTATCTATAGATATATTAAACTATTACACATGAGATATTTGTTACATTTCTGCACTATGTGTTAATTATGGGCAAACTGACTTTGTTAAAAGAAATGTCTCTTGTTTGTTGTAAGGCATCCCTTTGGCCATATGGCTTTCAGAACCCAAAAGAGGAGCCCAGAAGTATCTCTTTCACTTTATCTTCTGGAGAGCATTGCAAAGAAGCTCCATCTCATCTGCAAAGAAATCAACAAAATAAAAGTTTTACTAGATTTAGATTTATTACATTTGCATGTTAACTTTTTCTTCACGGAGTACAAGGTAGAGCATATGGAATCATCCCCATTTTACCCTGACAGTAGAGATAGTGACTCAGAGATTGCTGAGCAAGACTGGAATACAAGCTCCCCCAGTCTAAGTTCAGCATGTTAACCAAGCCTACCTCTAAAAACAAAAGAGGACATATAGTACAATTTTACTGCAATGGGCAGAATGCAAGGCACCCACTATTCACATGGACAATATGTGTGTTTGGAGGAAAAGTATTGCATGACTGATGAAGAAGAAAAACAATGAGGTGATCAACTGTGCTACAGCTGTAAATTCATTGACTATAGATTCCATACAACATAGAAGCTGGGGAGTCTTTGGTGCTCTCTGAGCCTTGTTGTTTTCATGCAGATGTTTCATTGCCAGGCTAGGCAACATCTTCAGTGCGAAAAGGGAGTGGAACTTGCTGTCTGTTTATATACCCTGGCTTGTCCTGCCTGTGTTGGTGGGGGTCTTGTACTCTCCTAGGTAGTTCCTTGATTGGGCTGTTGTGTGCTTTTTGGGTGATTGACTGAGTTAATAGTTCCTTGATTAAGGTCTATTGTGTTGTTTGATTGCTCCTCTGCTGCTAATCTTGCTGTTAATCTATGCATATCTTGTTGTTGATTGCTGGCCCAGGGGTGTTCTGGTCTTCTGGATATTCTATTGTCTCTTATGAATGAGACAATAGACCTTAATCAAGGAACTATTAACTCAGTCAATCACCCAAACAGCACACAACAGCCCAATCAAGGAACTACCTAGGAGAGTACAAGACCCCCACCAACACAGGCAGGACAAGCCAGGGTATATAAACAGACAGCAAGTCCCTCTCCCTTTTCGCACTGAAGATGTTGCCTAGCCTGGCAATGAAACGTCTGCATGAAAACAACAAGGCTCAGAGAGCACCAAAGACTCCCCAATTCAACCCTGAGCTACAAATATTCTCTTCGATTGGTATAACATAGAAGCTCTCAGTCACACAAGATTCTTTTTGTGCACAAACAACCATTAATGACCTTTCTCACATCTTGAGCTCAGTACAGGAAGCTGTTAAAGATGTTGTCTAGGCTGATAAACAGCAGAAATGGATAGTCTACAAAAATACATGCATTAGGAAACTCCTCTGAATTCCAGGAGGGAATGAATACATCTCTCTCTGCAATCCAATCACAAAAGTGTTTTTTTAGATAGGCTACTAGGATTGGAATAAAGAGTAATGTTTTCAATTTATTATGAACATGAAAGTCATGATACTTGATTCCAACTATCTCATATGGTGCCTGAAGTTTCAAAGTGCACAGGAAGTCAAATCTCCATTTCTTTGTACACAAGGATCTGTTAGCTGAATAAAAGAAATGGGCAAGACACATCTATAAGAGATTCTTGGTGAACATCAGAGCAAACCCATCCAAACGCTGAATTTGAGTACTTACTGCCAATGGCATCAGCTAAATTCTTTAATTGCTTAATGTTGTCCAAAATTTCAATTCTTTCAGTATATGGATTGTAACGGACGGAAAATGGCCGTGAAATCGTTGAGGCGTATTTTCTGTGGGACAGAGCAAACATTTAAATGCAGCCTTATGTTCAGTTTTTTGGGAAATGCCATTCTTTAAAGCTGGGAAATCTAAATTTTACAATTTGTTTGAAATGGAAAGATGAAAGGTAAAGCTGAGATCTTGTGCAATAAATGAAAACTATTATGCATATCTTAGAGGCGGAGTGTGAGCTATGCCTTTCCTTTGATATGGGGACAAAACAGAGACTGTTTTGTTTGTTTTCGCTTTTTCATGTACTTCCTGCAGTCTCAGTTTCTCAGTCTTCTCTTGTTGTGTATCCCTTGCCCCACCCTCTCTGACCTATCATTTATCTCATAGGTGAGATTTTATTAATAACTTTATAACTCCTCCTTCAAATAAAAAAAAATACTAAGGTAGCTGGCAGTACCATGCATTTGTGGTACTGATATCCATGAAACCACTTGCAAGTAATCTAACCAAAGCCTACCTTAACTTTTGTTTTGCATCTTCAAAGCTCTCAGCCACATAGTAAGTAGGCTGGAATTCAGTAACTAGATATTTTTGGATTGCAGTCTTTTCCAAGATGAGAGGTTCAGTGACAGGTTTATCTGACAGACAGTACTAAAGGAAAAAGACAGAAGGGTTTTTATTTTAAGTAGAAATGATTGTTGTTGCCACAGTTTCAGCTTACTAAGTTCTAATAATTCTTTCTAATACTGAACGTGAATGGGGAGTATCATTGGATTGCAGTCAGGTATACAGAGAAATGTCTTAGAGGTGTAGAAATGCAAACAAATTGAACTAGAGAGCGAAAATACCAAGTCAAAACAAACAAAAAAATCTGTCTGAGAGCTGAGCATCCTCATAACCACAGAATTAAGAAAAACATTGAAAAAAAGAAAATACGTGGCCATGATGGAATGCCTTTGCAGAGTGAGTTGTGATGGCAACCCCAAACAGGGACACTCCATTTAGAAGGCAGGATACACTCCATTTTTTCTTGCAGTATTGTTTGATCTTTTAATTAACAAGGGTTATATTCTGGATTTATTGATGCCTTCATGTGTGGGAAGAAGATCCACCTTCTTACATCAGCATTCTCCAACCTGACAATCTCCGGATGGGATTGGAGTAAAACTCCCATTATCCCCAAATAGCAAGATATAACTGCCTGGCAATTATGAAGATTGCAGTCCAATACAATATACAATACAATTGGGTAGAGCCACCAGTTTGGGAGCACTACCCAAAACTTATAGTCAGGCTCCAATCACTTCTGGCCAGTCCTTTCCCACAACCAGCATAGCCACAGAGGAATCAATCCAGTTCAATAGGACTGAGATTGACCTTCCTGGAGTACGTAACAACATAGTTTCACAACTAGCATATCCTTATTTTGTTCATTTTTCTAACAGATCTATGAGAAATATCTCAATCTCATTTCCACTCACAAGAATCAAAATAAAAGATGGTGGCATAGACTCAAAACCTACCCCAAAAAATACAGATGGAAACTTTGAACCCACCCTGGCTCCTTTGTCAAGTTTATTTCAGGCATACCATATACTCTGACACCATCATGCTTTTCTCTTTCACATGAATCCCACAGTCCATAATCAGCACTCTGATGTTATTTCTGAAGAGCCATAAATAGTTTATTTGTTGATTGATTGATTGATTGATTGATTGATTTAATCAATGTATATAGCTACCCATCTTGCAGTTGTCACTCGCACCTTTTGTTTCTCTCTTTCTTTTAATTTTGAAAGGGCTGGGGAGGGCCTGCACAGCATGGTATCTTTCTTTCTCCAGAAGGCATTAAGGAAGGGAGGAAGAGGGAGTCGTACATGATCTCTGTTTATTTATTTATTTTTTCTAGGACATGTCACCATGAATTTGGGCCCCTCCAGGCTACAGGGTGCTGAGTCTGCACCTGATACTCCAACCCTGGCAGCACCCTCATGCTCAGAATTAGGCAGAAGAGGGCTTCCTTGTTGCAGATTGACCTGTTTTGGAACACTCCTCTTTCCCGCAAGAGTGGAAAATAAAGATATGGCTTGCCCTGTGATGTTGCTAGGGAAAGTGGAAGGCAAAAGGAAGAGGGGCTGACCAAGGGCAAGATGGATGGATGATATTCTGGAGGTGACGGACTCGACCATGGGGGAGCTGGGGGTGGCGACAGCTGACAGGAAGCTCTGGCGTGGGCTGGTCCATGAAGTCACGAAGAGTCGGAAGCGACTGAACGAATAAACAACAACAAAGTGATGTCACAGTGGCTTTTTCTCCAGGATGGCTTAGAGTGCTTTGAAAATATGTATAAGAAGCCTTTCAAGGACCAAGAAGATGACAGGAAACCAGAAAGAACCTACCAAATTTAAGTTGTGTTGCATTCAAAACAAAGCTATATAAACATCACTATGCCAAACTTAATTTGCAGAAAGATTCACCAACTTCATTTGCAGAAATCATGAATCCATACTTGCAGTTCACCAAATGATGACAACAGTCCAGCACCATAGGCCTTAATCGCATTGCCTTCTTTACAGAGGCCAAATTCCACAGTAAACCAGTAAACCTGATATAAGGTAAGGCACAGAGATTAACTGTTAACTGTTGCTTACAGAGTTTCAGATGATGCCAAAACAGGGCTACGAGTTAAATAAAAGAAATAAAATGATCCAAATAAAAGAAAGTTTTGTTCTATGAATAGTGCATGAATGGACACTTTCTTGAGTCTATTATGAATTAATAATGATTGGATGTTTATTTGGCTAGCAGCCTAACTCTCTTTGCATATAGCTAACCTTCCAAGTGCTATTTGCTTCACCTGCATATAAGATGCCAATGCATCAATGGTTATTTATAATCTTTTAGGTAATACTGTACTTTAAGCTTATGAGCACTATGGTACTTAATGGATTTTAAATGGTTAGCTACATTAATAGTATTGTGTAACATATTTCTCATGTAAAACTTGAATTATTTTCCAAGGGAGAGTTTCAAAATAATCCTGAAACCAACGAGCCTTCAGCTTTCATTCCATATTAGTTGTAGGATGTGACTGAAACTGTTATCAGAATTCAACAGTTACCGTTGCAAGTTTCTCAATATAATCATCTGGAGCTCCTAGAGAAGCCAATCCAATTTCCTGTAAAAGCAAAACATTTTCAGTTTCTCATGTTTACTGTCATCTACGCACACACACCCTTTGGGCACCTGAGGATGAAGTAATAGGGGGAGAAATGAGCAAGAAAATTATTTCTCTTTTCTAGTTGTAAATTGTATTTCCTTCCAACATTGGTTATTATGGTTATTGTTATATATGTAATTTTTGGAGGAAAAAACTGCATGTGTGCCACACATGTAAAAAGGGGTGTGCCTTCACTTCCATGGCTGCAACTGCCCCCTTTAAAACAAGGCCTAACCGTTTTGCTTTAAGATAAAGATTGGACATTTCAATATATTTAAAATTATCCACTGTACATTTCAAAATGCTACTGAATCTTGACTTCATATAAAATAATCTTTACGGTCTCAGCAGGTCCTCTAAAAGGATGATTTTTAAGCCATCAGTCAGATCACTTGTCCTTATCTAGGACTGAAACACAAGTTACAAACTCAAGGGCTTCATTCACATAATGTGGCAACCTTGTATAAAATTAAAACCAGGAGCCTATTTTCTTTTTTAAAAGATATACTTCTTAATTGCAGTAAAAATGACTGAACACAGGGCTCTCTTTCTTTAAGACCTGATTTTTTTTTTACTGAAAAATAGAATACAGGGGAATTTAGAAGCATTTCAGTTCCCAAAGTGGCAGTCTATACATCAAGCAGACAGCTGTTTTTACCCTTCTCCTAGCCATAATTCCTCTGCTGCTTTTTTCCCCTTGGTGCTCAAAAAAATGGTCCTGTCCAGTCCCAAAAAATCGTATCACCTGTTGCCTCAGCAATCCCTCCCCTCCAGGGACAGCCTGGTGGAATTGCCCTCCAAATAACATTAAAGAGAACTGCACTCTTAACTTTTGGTTGGTTCTAAACTGTAGGTTTTAGTTTTCAGCAGTGGGTGAGCAGGACATGCAAACCCCGACTGTTGGATGAACTGTGTGTGGAAGTGTGGAACAAACCCTAAAATGGGTTAATTCTGTAATTAGGTTAGTAGGCAGTACAAATAGAATCAATTGTGACTCTATAAATACTTTGGACACAATAGGACTTATTTCCACAGAATTGCATATAGGAATTTATTTAAACTTATTGGCCGCCCAACTCCAATCGACTCTGGGTGGCATACAAAACTAAGGAAAAAAAACCATAAAAACACCTAAAAACATTAAATCAGACAGCCAGCCCAGACTAAAATGATCTAAAAAACAACAGAATCAACAAAACAAAACAGGGGCCTTAGACAAATCATAAACATCAACCCCAGGCCTGGGACCAAAGCCAGGTTTTCAAGGCTTTCTGGATCCCTAGGAGAGAGAATGGATTACAGTATCTCCTGCCTGAACGAACTCTCCTGCTTCTCAGCTGTCAACATTAAAATATAGCTTTTACTTACTTGAGAAAACTGAGCAAAACTGGGGTCAGCAAATAGGGGGACATGTCCTAGGAGTTCATGGCAAACATCACTGAAAGAAAATATAAACAGTATGAAATCATTCTGATGGGATGTGTTTGTGAGAGGAAAAATATATTGTTATAATCCTGTTACTTCAATAAACTACTGCTAGGAGATGGGGGCGTGGTGGCTCAGTGGGTAAGACGCCAAGCTTGTTGATCGGAAGATCGCAAGTTTGGAGGTTCGAATCCCTAGTCCTGCATGATGGAGTGAGCTCCTGCACTCGCCCCAGCTCTTGCCAACCTAGCAATTCGAAAGCATGCAAATGCAAGTAGATTAATAGGTACCACTTCGGTGGGATGGTAACAGTGTTCCGCATGCATCATGCTGGCCACATGACCGCGGAAGCGTCTTCAGACAACGCTGGCTCTTCGGCTAACACACGGAGATGAGCACCGGCCCCTAGAGTCGGACACGACTGCACAACTGTGTGGGGGGAACCTTTACCTTTACTGCTAGGAGAAGCAATGTGAGATGCTACAGATGTTTTGGACTTCTTTCAAGCTTAGCCAGCCAAAGGCAAGAGATTGCAAGAATTTTGGCCAAAGATATCTGGAGGACACCAGATTACCTGATTTACCTTGCTAAACCTATAGATGTGTAACCAAATTGAACGAACATTTTCCCACCATGACTCCCTTCCCTTTCTTCCTTGTTCTTTGTTGTGCCAACTTATAGATTTATGCCCTCTAAATAAGAACCAATCATCTTTGGAGAATAATCATGCATATTGCCTATAAACTGACTATAAAGCCATATGTACATTTCTGCCTTGTACATCAAAAAGCCTTGGTCCTCTTCCCCTTTGATCATACAAAATATTCCAGGCTTCCAGCTGTAATGCAACTGTATACTTTTCAAGACCAAATACGTACGGTTCAGGTGTATACATTGGTTTTGATGAATGGCGAATGTACTGTGTAGAGTGAAATACTCTAAAAGCCAAGCCAGCCAAAAAATCTCGAGACGAAAGAAGACCAGCCACAGGCCGTAAGCGAAATCCAGTGCAGCCTTGAAAGAACAGAAAAGTTCTAGATTACCATGTGGCTGAAATCATATTCCAGCTTTAGCCATGTTCTAGGGTTCGTGTACAGCATTCCTACTCAGAAATCATTGAGTTACTTATTCCTAGGAACATATGAACAGAATTGCATCCTGACTGTTTCTGATACATGAGCCACATTTATATCAGACTTTCAACCACTATTTACTTACTTTTCAAAAAGTCTGAGACATCTTCAAGCTGGGGAATGTTATCCTCTTGGTAGCCACAGTATTTTTCCAGGAGTGGAAACACATGATTGTGTTCATAGCAAGCATGTGTAGGATAGAGAGTCTTCAGTTCCCTAAACACTATCCCCCATGTCTTCTTCTCTTCCTCAGTGTAAGTCACCCTGGGAATAGTTTGCCCACTGAAAGGGAAGTCAAAACAAAAAACAGCTTCAACTACAGGAAATGCATTCTCATCCTTACCAACACCAACACCAGAAAAGCCATTCAGACATTCAGTCTGATCTGCTGTGGCAGATCTTTACAGGATAGGCAGGCAAGGCAATCGTTATAATGAACTTTTTGCTAAAATGTGTTAGTACACGTGTCCTTTGATCCTTTGATCCTTCCACTGTATATTTAAACAACTTTATGCTAATCTTCAGCCAAAAAAAGATCTACAACTGCTTAGAGATCAAATACAAATAAAACACATCAAAGGTTCATGTATGCTAAAATTCTCCTTACTGTTAAACACCATATTCTACTCCTGGTTCAGACAGCCCACTTTGAGGCAGTTTGATTATTGCTATGAGTTTATCACATGTGTCACACATTGACCCTGTTGTGAAATAATTGTATTTATCACATCTGGGATCCTGATCATTCCATTCCAGCCTGCTATGGCCATATGAAGCGGTCTTATATTGGATCAAACTAATATTATGCTGAAATTTATCTTACAATTTCTGAAGACATTTTTCATGAGGAAGAGGTTGTTTTTTTAAGCTTATTATCAGATTTTTTTAAGCATTCTTCCACTTAGAAGTGGCAGAGGGTGTTACTACTGGGACTGTTGTTTTCCGCTAACCTATCTTTCCATTTCTCTAAGGCAGTGTTTCTCAACCTTGGCAATTTTAAGATGTGTGGACTTCAACTCCCAAAATTCCCCAGCCAGCATGGCTGTATGGGGAATTCTGGGAGTTTAAGTCCACACATCTTTAAATTGCCACAGTTGAGAAACACTGTTATAAGGCCTCTGTAGCTGCCCAAACATTCCAGTCTAAAACAGGCTGATAGGATCTTCCATTAAGATTGAAGAGACATGCAGAAAGCCAGGGCGGATACAGATCCCCAAAGAGACAGCTGCACAATGAAAGACAGGACATTCACAATCATTCCTTGGCCATCTTATAACATAGCAAATCAAGAACATCATGCTCCACCCATCGAAATTCTATGGGAAATCTCTTCTCCATTGAAATAAATTTTGAAAACAAATCCTCTTTCTTCAGAATGAATGAATGAATGCTGGAAGAAAAAAATGCAGCAGAATTTTCCTGCACAGCATTAGGTCAAACTATTTACGCATGTCAGTATTTTCTATTGCAATATTCCCCAACTTGCTGTTCACTTGTAGTCTTGAGACAGCAATTTCCAGAATTCCCAGTCATCAGGTGGATCAGGTAGATAAGTGCACAAGGCAACAACAGGAAATTCAAACCTACTCTTATTATAAAGAGAACAGAAAGTGTTCTTTGCAACTTCCTGGAGCATACACGCTCATCTCTTTTGCCCCACAAAGAGAATGGCATCAGGTTTAAAAAGGCTCAGAGCAAAATGCTTTCTAATGGACGCCTCCTTCTGATGGACTTTTAAAAATCTGCAGCAAACAGGCCGTTCTCTACACAGTTGGGCCCTAATTCCTACAATGCTCCAGCATAGCTCTATCTGGGGTACCATGGGAAATTTAAATATTTAAGAAGATGCAGGGAAAGTGTCAGTGAAGAACACTGAGGGTCTGATAGCTACCTGGAGATGCTGTCTCCCTCATCCATGGCACTCTCTTATTTCTGATTGAATTGGATTTGGGAAAAAGATCAACTCCCTCAGAAACACCTGTTGGGGATTAGTTCTAAAGGAACACCACCACCCTTCCCAACTTCCTTACTTCTCATTGTACATGCAGTAACAGTTTGGCCTAATTTCTCCCTTGCTGTTCTTGCTTTGCAGCTTTAATGATCCGAAGAAGAAATAATCTGATATGCATGTCACAGACACCGAAAATCAGGCCCTTGTACAAAGGGGCTGGCTTAGCTCAACAATGCCTTCGATCTCTCCTGGCCTGAAAACTGCGGTGCTAAAAGTCAGCTCAGGTAATGGCTCAGCAGGAATAGCAGATCTGTCTCTTCCCTAAAGATAGCTCCCCAACCGTCAGCCTAGCTCTGTCTTGAACCCAAAAGGAATCCTTTGACTTGCTCGACTTGTTGCCTTGACATTAAAACCAAGGGGGGTCAGCTCCTCAGAAAATAATTTTAAACATGGACAGGCGACTTATCTAAGCCTTTCTCCCACCCTGCCCCAAATCAAAGCTCCTTTTCCAGCAATTTAATAGGGTTTGTGGCACCGCGGGGATAATGCGAGGGATTTCTAAAGTGGCAGCTCTTTGTCGGAAGACAAGTGATACCCCCGCCATTCCCTGTCCCTTTGCTTCAGCCTGAGCCTAGGGGCAGCCCCCCAATAATTGTGCAATTTTCTGTGTCTCTGCACCAGTCCTCCTTGATCTCTGGAGCCTTAAACATGATTTTGAATGAGATGGGGGGTGGGGTGATGAAACCACTGTGGTTTCTATAGCATTGACATTTCTCATTAATCCTTAGGCCACCTTCGTGGGCCTAAGAAAAGAGGAGAGGTTTAAAGCTCTGTCAGACACCAATTTGAAAGCTGCTGAATCAATAGACCAAGGCTCAGGGTGGCAGGTGAAAAAGGGGAAACGAAAAGGAGGGGGTGTAAGTGTGGGCATACATGGAGTGGGGACATAAAGATGAATGACTGAGGGTCTTAAAAATGAGCCACACAACACCATCCTAAATTATCCCGCCTGCTCTACAGATTGTCCTTGATAAGACTATAATTTCATGTTCACAGCTTATTGTTTGCATGTTTATTGTTTTCCTGTACATACACACATGCATGCAATAAATGCTGCACCATTCCTGATTACCTGTTTATCCTATTCTTTTTTGAAGGGGCTCAGTGTGACACACACAGCTTGCCCTATTTCATCCTCACAGCAACCTTGGGAAGTGGGTATGGTGGGGGAAAAAATCACCCACTGGCTTTGTGACTGAGTAATAATTTGAACCTATTAAAAGCCTCACTACTATACCTCATTGCCATGGATCCATGTCAACTCATGGATTTTTACACCATGGTTTGATTAATACATAACACTACTCCATAAACTATTCTTTATAAACCACTATGGCTAGATTCAGACAGGTTGCCAAAGCAAAGCCGCACAAAGCAGAAGGGTCAACCCTTGGCTCTAAAATCCATTTGAAACTCATCAGTCAACCTGCTGCTGTCTTAGGAGGCTCACTTCTTGTCTGGCCTAATCCTGGTACTAAGAAAATATTTCCAAGGCATGAAGCAGTGGACGCTCTTCTCCTATAGCTAGAAGAGAAATTTTTACATCATTGGCAGAGTTCACACAACCATATCTCAGTTTAATAAGCTAAGATACCAGTGTGACTTTCCTCACAAGTACACCCTCACTGTTATCTTGATTGATGCAACCAGCCATCATGGATCCACAACCTCTCTTTAAAGATAGTTTCCAGTTTTATATCCTGGCTTGTTCCAAAGCAAGCTACATTATTTTCTAGCCCTAACAAAATGGAAAATTATGTCTCTCATGACTTCCTGCCTTTGAAAGGAAAAGGAAAAGAGATTTCAGGTGCAGATAAAATGTATATGAGTTCATTAAGATGAGCTTGATGGTCATTCATGCATGTTGTTCAACATAGGCTGGGTTTATACCACATAATACATCCTAAATCTGAATTAGCAAAGCTCAGTGTCTGTTTTTCCATAACATACTGTGGTGTCCATTCAAAGAAATCATATCCTGGCTCATCATGTAGGTCTGGTTCCCACAACATGCAAAGACAATGGCTGGGCTCCTACTACATATTAGCCAAATCTATTTTAGCCCCCTCTCCACAACCCCATCTCTTGGAGCTGCTGCTATCAGCTTCTCGGTGAATCCTATAAAAAATCAAGCCTGATTTTGTTTAAAAGTTTTCCTTGTTCTGTCACTGAGGTTCAATGTGGATTCAATATCCTTTCTTTTTCTTTTATTTTTTGGGTGGGCCTTTGACATCCTTTCTACCATGTTGCCAGTTTTGAAACAGAAAACACTAATGCCCAAAATAGGCTTCAATAATTGTTTAAAAAGAATGCCCTCAAATGAGGACCTTCACCCACCCCACCCACCCCCATAAAACAGACAGGCAGGCAGGCCGGCCGCAGGCCAATCCCTGGCCATCCCATCCCAACCCCTTTGCTTTATTGACTAATAAGGACTGGTTGTCTTGTGAATTTGAGATGAATCCTACTTGAAATAAGCAATAGATAAGTGAACCATTTTTAGTTTGGCACCTTAATTTATAAAAGCTTCTGATAGTTAACTATCTGGATAGACAGGATGAGAAGAATACAGTCTTTCAACTAGCAGACCACTCAATTGAAATTTCAAGAGGTGTTGCCAGGTTTTACTCAATTGCAATCACTACAAGGGGATTTGTAGCCTAGCTTTGATTCATGAATCAGTGAATACATTTGCCCACAGGTGTTGGGATAATTTTTAAAAAATCATACATTGTTTGATTAATTTTCTTTTATTTCACTCGTTTTGCCTTTTCCTTTGTTGTTAAGTAAATGTGTATTTTAGATTATTGCTCTTTGGTCATATAAATAAATACAGGTATGGAAATTATTGGTAGATAGATAGATCAGTCTGTACTTCCTGTTAGTCGCCAATAGGATTTAATTATCAAAATGGATTGTGCACAAAATCACTACCAGACCGTCTCTCCACTCCCATAGTCCAGAAAACAGTGTGAAAATTAACCAACTCGTTGAACATTTTATAATGCAGCTGGAACAGTGACGATAATCACAATTAGATCAAGACCATATGCAATGTATTATTTTAATCTTGCTCATAGTCCTTGCTAGAATGCAAATTATTCACACTCCCCTCCTCTCCCCTGTTTAATGTGAAGCATATGAGATGCTGTTTTATTTGGTGCCTGGGGCTTTGTAGTCGCCTCTGATGCCACAGCACAATTAGATAACAAAGCTTTGTGGCGCTGGAGCATGGTCCTCGTCTGAATGCAATTTATTACCAGAAGGCTGTAATTTGGGGATAAATGCAGACAGAAGAGGATCGAAGAACAGAGGAGGAAGAAAGAAAGCAAGGGGAAATAAACATTTTATGGAAAATTTGGCTGGAGGAAAATTTGGCCTGATGGTCCATCTTATTTGGACGGTCATTGAATTTAGGTGGGCCCCATATGAATGAATCCAGGATTCACATGGTATCTTCTCCCCTCATTTGTTCTGGTTTGCCTTTTCATATCTAATTTAATAGCAAACTATTTATTTAAACTTTTCCTGCTTCTGTTCCTTTGATTTCAGAATGTCTAAACTTCCTTTCTGTTCAAAGACTTCCAAGTCTCCTACAGATAATGCTACAGATGAAAATGAGATTTTTCATCCAGCATGATGCTTCTTTTTGATAGACCATAGCATGCTGGATGTTAATTTAACATTCTAAAGCACACTTATCCTAAAGTGAAAGGATCCGTAGATGCTCCTGTGATCTTATGGACTTAAATTCAGCTCAACAACAAGACAAATGCTTTGACGGTACAAGTAGTTCAACAATTAAATCAAGTACTTATGGGGAGAGTGGGCTGGCCCTCATTGGAGTTCTTTGGCCAAATATTAAGGAACAATGCACTATGGATGCTCCAACTCTGGTTCTTCTGAGGAGACTCTGTTCTATTATTCTTTGAACAGCTATAGATAGCATGCCTGCTAGTGGTCTAGAGTTCATTCATTCTTGTTCTATTATTTGATGCTTCATCCAGTCCAACCTGCTCTACACAGAATAAATTCCTCTCACTTTTCTTCTTCTTCCTCCAGAGCCATAATTTGCATCATCCCTCTCACTGACCAAATGACCAGTGTTAGTTGCACATCCATCTCAGCCATGTGGCCAGTTCCTCAGCATCTTCAACGAAACAGTACTGTTGCAAAGAATAAGCAGGGGGAAAGCTAACCTTGACTTATGAAGTATCTAATATGCGCCTTAATCATTTCTAGATAATTCAAGATGCACATTTCTACAGTATCTTATGCAGTGTTCCTCAGACTTTCTCACTGATTACTAAATAAACATCCAGCTGACTGGTGGTTGAAGAGGCAGAAGCCATTGCTGAGGCAGTGAGCGGCCCTGGCCACATGATTGATGGTGAATGTGGGGAGGCTGTTGTGGGCCATCTACTGGACTCTTCAGACTACCAGTGGGTAGACCACTGTTTGAAAATCACTGATCTAAAGAGTCACTTATTTTATGCCAAAGAAGACAAAGTTATTTTAGGAGGTATTTTCTTCTAATGTGCACACTTACTGCCTGTAGTTGTACGCTATGTCTGCAAATTCCTTTCTTCTGGCCCGGTAAATTGGATCTTTGAAACCCTGGAAACAGATAACGAAAAAGATTGCTTTGTGAGCTTTTGAAACACAAGTACAATTTAAAGAAAACTGATGCGTTGCAAGTATAAGGGAGGGGGCTGAATGGTCAAGATCCACCAAAAGGTTCAAAGACCTGTCCTAGGCATGTTCAATGCAAATATGCAATCGTGCAGCCCCTGTGAGAACATAATTACTTCATATTGTTTTGAAATCATCAATACAGCTCCATCCCCTCCCCCATTTAAAGGACCTTCCTGAACAGCACTGATTCACAAGTAGCTCTTTCCTATACAAACTGCACTTTGTGTGCTGTTTATCCGCTCGGTGAGACTTACTCCAAATAAGTGTGTATAACATTGTACTGTTAGATACCAAAGAGACTTGACAGGATGGGCATACTCCGGGTCCGCGCTACAAAACAGCGTCATCTGGCAGGACCTAGGAAGTGTGCCTTCTCTGCCACAGTGCCAGCCCCCTGGAACCGCTTGCCCTGAGATTCAGATGGCCCTGACCCTCCCGGGTTTCTGTAAGGCCTTGAGGCTTGGCTTCTCCCCCATTATTGGGCCAGGGTGGTGGATGAGCTGAAATAGGTGGAGAGTGCACTGGCCTCAGTTGTGTCTTGCTTCTTTGTTTTTACTGTGTTTGGTTTTTTGTATGGGTTTTAATCCTATGTTGGCAGCCCAGATGAGGAATCTGCGAGTTGGGGGGCTGTATAAATTGAATTAAATAAATAAAAGTATTTGTAATCACACAGCAGATTTTATTCGTTTACTATGCAAATTTATATGGCTGCACATCTTAATGAAATAACTCTAGGCATCTAAAAAGCATAAAAACAGAAACATCCATACAAAAGCATTAGGAAAGAAAAACCCCAGTAAAAATGCTGGCTAAAAAATCTGTCCACCAAGGCAAAAGCAGAAATCTGGCTCCATTAACATCCTGGTCCTAAGGCCTGAGGGATGAGCTGGATTTTTAAGATTTTCCAAAAGGGTAACAGGATCAGGGACATCCTAAATCAGAAGGAAAGCTGTTCTACAGGGCAGGCACCATGACAGATCCCAGATGATTTTGGCGCTTATGGAAACACACGGCTTGGTTGTACTAGTATTCTAAGCAATTTAAAAATGATGTTTCTAGCCTAGATTTTATAAGTCAAGCAATAATATACTTACTATAGACAAATGGCTGGAGAGAAATTGCCTGCTTTTTTAAAATGAAAATAAAAACAATCCATGCAAAATGATAACACATCATGATTAAATACAGTAATAATAAAGATGATGATGATGATGATGATGATGATGATGATAAATTATATCAGAAGGAACACTAATGGCTGACAGTTGTCAGTCTATTCCAGAGTCCTGTGTTTCTTAGCAGAAGCCAACCATGCCTTTCTAAAGAAGTAAATTAAAAAGGAAGATATCACTGGCAGATATGGCTTTGGAAGATATGTAAAAGAGCTACTGTTATTCAAAGTCAAGAAGATACAGAACTCTCAAGGTCCAAAACAGGGCATGGCATTGGACCCAGATACAAAATGGAAACCAGTACAGCTGTATTAGAAATACAGTAGCACTGTATTTCCTTAGTAATCTACAGTGGGGCAAAAAAGTATTTAGTCAGCCACCAATTGTGCAAGTTCTCCCACTTAAAAAGATGAGAGAGGCCTGTAATTGACATCATAGGTAGACCTCAACTATGAGAGACAAAATGAGAAAACAAATCCAGACAATCACATTGTCTGATTCGGAAAGAATTTATTTGCAAATTATGGTGGAAAATAAGTATTTGGTCACCTACAAACAAGCAAGATTTCTGGCTCTCACAGACCTGTAACTTCTTCTTTAAGAGGCTCCTCTGTCCTCCACTCATTACCTGTAGTAATGGCACCTGTTTGAACTTGTTATCAGTATAAAAGACACCTGTCCACAACCTCAAACAGTCACACTCCAAACTCCACTATGGTGAAGACCAAAGAGCTGTCGAAGGACACCAGAAACAAAATTGTAGACCTGCACCAGGCTGGGAAGACTGAATCTGCAATAGGCAAGCAGCTTGGTGTGAAGAAATCAACTGTGGGAGCAATAATTAGAAAATGGAAGACATACAAGACCACTGATAATCTCCCTCGATCTGGGGCTCCATGCAAGATCTCACCCCGTGGGGTCAAAATGATCACAAGAACTGTGAGCAAAAATCCCAGAACCACACGGGGGGACCTAGTGAATGACCTGCAGAGAGCTGGGACCAACGTAACAAAGGCTACCATCAGTAACACACTACGCTGCCAGGGACTCAGATCCTGCAGTGCCAGACGTGTCCCCCTGCTTAAGCCAGTACATGTCCGGGCCCGTCTGAAGTTTGCTAGAGAGCATTTGGATGATCCAGAAGAGGATTGGGAGAATGTCATATGGTCAAATGAAACCAAAGTAGAACTGTTTGGTAGAAACACAACTCGTCGTGTTTGGAGGAGAGAGAATGCTGAGTTGCATCCAAAGAACACCATACCTACTGTGAAGCATGGGGGTGGCAACATCATGCTTTGGGGCTGTTTCTCTGCAAAGGGACCAGGACGACTGTTCCATGTACAGGAAAGAATGAATGGGGCCATGTATCGTGAGATTTTGAGTGCAAACCTCCTTTCATTAGCAAGGGCATTGAAGATGAAACGTGGCTGGGTCTTTCAGCATGACAATGATCCCAAACACACCGCCCGGGCAACGAAGGAGTGGCTTCGTAAGAAGCATTTCAAGGTCCTGGAGTGGCCTAGCCAGTCTCCAGATCTCAACCCCATAGAAAACCTTTGGAGGGAGTTGAAAGTCCGTGTTGCCCAGCGACAGCCCCAAAACATCACTGCTCTAGAGGAGATCTGCATGGAGGAATGGGCCAACATACCAGCAACAGTGTGTGCCAACCTTGTGAAGACTTACAGAAAACGTTTGACCTCTGTCATTGCCAACAAAGGATATATAACAAAGTATTGAGATGAACTTTTGATATTGACCAAATACTTATTTTCCACCATAATTTGCAAATAAATTCTTTCCGCATCAGACAATGTGATTGTCTGGATTTGTTTTCTCATTTTGTCTCTCATAGTTGAGGTCTACCTATGATGTCAATTACAGGCCTCTCTCATCTTTTTAAGTGGGAGAACTTGCACAATTGGTGGCTGACTAAATACTTTTTTGCCCCACTGTATGTACTGACCGATAGTTGGGTGATGGCATAATGATGATAATTATATATTAGGATCTGGTAGCCTCACTTATCCTACATAGGACAGATTATTTGCCCAGGATGAAGCTAAGATCTAAGTGGGCTGAAGCAAACTAATATAGGTACTGGGAAATTTCAGATATTTCCAGTTTAACTTATTACAGGCAATATCTAGGTATACTTTTGTTTCTCCATTCCAAACAACAACAATAACAAAACCCTACAAGAAAAGGGCCATTGTTTAACTGTTTCTAGCAGTTGGGTTTCAGATGGATCTTTCATTGGGATGCATTATCTTTTGTTGATAATTTCTTCTTGCTTTCAGTGACTATGCTTCTGTATCTCCGATATTATTCACTCGTTCTTCAGTACAATGACCCCATTCACCCTGCTTTGTTCTAGGACTCGACCAAATATTGTGTGTGCCAAATAATTATATGGGGTACATTATTCATTTTAGATTAAACTAGTGAGCTAGTGAAAGGCTAATCACTCTTCCTCAATTAGTGTAATAGCAGTATTTTTTCCTGCATCCTGTATAATTTATTTACAAGTACCCAGCTTCAGTTAAATTAATAGTGATAATTGCTGGCTACACTACATCTTCTGACATCAGAAGGATACAGAATGTTGTTTTCCTGATCAGTGAGTGGTAAGCAATTATGTGGTCATTCATTCAAAATTTTATTTGCTACACAATGGTAGTGTGTTGTGAACATCTCCCTCTCTCTCTGTCTTTCTCTACTACTGGGGACTTTTTTAGTAAGGTCCCCACCTCCCCACACAAAAAAATATTACAGTCACCACAAGCTGATCCTTGCCTTAAATCTCAATCTCTCTCTCTCTCTCTCTCTCTCTCTCTCTCTCTCTCTCTCTCTCTCTCTCTCTCGTTATTTTGGATTTCTTACTAGAAATCCCAAAATACATACTGTAATTTATCTGAAAAACACAACACTCAGCTACTGTGGAGTTTTGCACGTGAGGAATATATTAAAACACCAGAACCAAATGTTTAGGAATTTTAAAAAGGAATTATTTAGAGGAAGAGTTAAAATGGAAAAGAAAAGAAGGGGGAATAAAGAAGATATCGAATCATACACAGAGATACAATATAACAAAAAAATATGAGTATTTCTAAACTATATGCAAGATTCTTTGCAGTAAGGGAGTTTATTTGACCTCCCATTAAGATATTTCCAGTACTCAGAGCAAAGCTTCACTTAAATATAGGAATCTGGAGTTAATAAAAACTGCCCCTTGTTGTTTTTCCCAATGAAGTGATAGCTGAGTTATGAAATCAGCGGCCTAGCTAATCAGTTACACAAAAACTAGATCCACCACTCTTGACTACTTTGAATTCAAAAAAGTCCAGAGTAAAGGTTTTGTGATGTAGTTCTCAATCCCAGCAACCCTAGATGGCGCCGTTGAGCTACAATAGAATTTCCCCCCTCTTCCCCCATCTGGATGTTTTGACCCAGAGCCCTTTAGATTGTAACCCTGCATAATAAGTAATTCTGAAAGTTATAGTTGCTGTACCTCACCAAGTTAGGGGCTGATTACATATCCACAGAATTATAAGAAATCATGCATTCTTTGAAACATCTAGGTTTCTGTTTAATTATTTATATCCCTTTTCATCTGCACCATTCAGACTATAAGAAATTTAATATTTGTATGATCCTGACAGTTTCTTTTAAATCTGCATTCTGTTCTAACTTCACGTAGATGATCCATACACCAACAACCACAACTGAAGATCTGGCCGCCTTGCTTGGGATAGCTCCTCCTGGGGTGGCTGGTGCCGTAGTGCCCTCCCTATTATTTAAGACCTAGCCCTTAGATTTTATACTTATTTATTGTATTTATACTGATTGTAATTTTATGTTTATATTTTTTTAACTTGTGATTTTATTGTAAACTGCCCAGAATCCCCCAGTTGGGGGAGATGGGGGGTGATATAAATTTAAATAATAAATAAATAAATAAATAAATTGTTCAGGCTTTTGTTGTCTATGGCAATCATCATGGTGCCCTCAAAATGTTCTTTTGGGCTTCAGTTCCCAAAATTCTCAATTCTAGAATGGTAAAATCTGAGCAATGCTTACATTTTAAATGTAAAATTGCATATGAGATTTGAAACGTATTTTTTTTTCAAAAGGGAAAATGAAAAGGTAACTTTTTTCCCCTTTAACAGATTTTCAAAGTCGTTCTCTTTCTTACAGGATGGTCAGCATCCAGTTCTGCTCCATAGCTGAGGATCTGATTGGCAAATCTGTCCAATTCTTGAATAGTTCTTGGGAACCATGGCACTAGAAAGCAGAAAAGAAACATCGATCATGATTAGCTCCTTGTCACTTCATAAGAGGGTAAGGAGTATGAAGTTTAATTTGTTTATTCAACATTTGCTTGACATTTGCACTGAAATAAATATAGATAAAAGGCTGGGGCTGAAAGTTGGGTTAAAGACTGGAATTGCTAGACTTGTTCAGTGAATTTTGTCCTGGTGGCTAAGAAAGATCTCAGTGGCTTGCCCAATCAACTGGAAAAAAATACAGATGAATATATTGAAGGCCATTTTCTAACCCACTATTTCTCCAGTTTATATTCTGTAAGAAGCAACCATTGGAAAGAAACCAGTAAGGCCTGTCTGAATAAAGTAATGTTTGGTGTAAATTCCAAGAGTAGAAGAAACTTGTTAGAATAGAAATCTTATTGATTGGACTACTAAAAAAGACTAAAAGAGATTGAAATGCATCCATTTTTTTCTCCTTGGCAAATAGCTCTTGATGGACTTGTATTTGCATTTTCCATTTCCATATTTTTTCAGCTTTTCACTTTCTTATTTTTCAGTTCTGTTCAAGTCTCTCTAAGACTTTTGTTGTATTCCATATATGTTTCAGAATATTAAAGTGAATAACATTCTATATTGTATATGCAATATCCATTTTGTGCTGTGCCTTGAATATTTGGTGTCATTATTGAACCAGGATCTTAGTGAGGAACATAAACCATCTCCATTTTGTCTATGCGCTGTTTTCATTTTCTACACTGGTCAATGTTATTTCTTTTCATTTGCAGAACTCAGACTTCCTTCTGTTGTTGTTTATTCGTTCAGTCGCTTCCGACTCTTCGTGACCTCATGGACCAGCCCACGCCAGAGCTTCCTGTCGGCCGTCACCATCCCCAGCTCCCCCATGGTTGAGTCCCTCACCTCCAGAATATCATCCATAGACTTTCTTCTAGTCATGATTTAAATTAGCAGTACTCTTTTTTTGAGCCACTAGATGGCAGCAGCAACAGCAAATATTATAGCTGTGACTATATTTGTGCATGAAAATCTCTACTTTAAGGACATCCAACCCCTTTGGAGAAACAATTGTGCCCTGAAGACTCTTCACAAAATAATTGGAGCAAGAGACCCAGTCGGGTCCACATCTATTATGATCCATCAGCCACACTGACACTCTTAAATATTGAGGCTTCCCCTATGAATCTGGATGCTCCTAAGACCCATAGTTCTGTACATTTGAGCCATCCAGGTGCTTGAGAGTTAATTTCTTGACTCAAGTCCTACAACTCTAGACGCAGATCTCAAAACATCTCCTTTCATCTTAAAAATGCTCCATTGCTAATTGCATTCATGCAGTCCTACCCACATTGCTTGGCATGTTGTAATTTAGTAGTGACACATTTAATTCATGTAAGTAAGCAACTTTTTGACTGAGGACCTTGTTTCAATTGGGACTTTGGGGAAAAAAGTCCTGCTCAGACTTATGTGTTCTAGGATAGACAGGATCAAGCCATAAGTAGTAGGGAAGATGGGTGAGAAAGGCTTAAAGAAATATTTTACTTTCTACCCACCCTGCTGCTGGCTTGACTAAATCAACCCTGGATTGTTTTGGGATAGTTGTTGGGATTTTGTTCCTAATTCCATCCCTTCTATGTGTCTCATTTTCATGCAATGGTTAGAATATGCAAAATGTATGTTTAGATCCTAGCAAATAATCTGAGACATATGGTGCAGCAACCTTGCTAAAATTAGGTAGAGCTAACCCAGTACAAAGGGGCGTGGTGGCTCAGTGGGTAAGATGCCAGGTAGATCGCAAGTTCGGAGGTTCAAATCCCTAGCCCCGCGTGACGGAGTGAGCTCCTGCACTCGCCCCAGCTCTTGCCAACCTAGCAATTCGAAAGCTTGCAAATGCAAGTATATGAATAGGTACCACTTTGGTGGGTAGGTAACAGCGTTCCGTGCGCGTCATGCCGGCCACATGACCGTGGAAGCGTCTTCGGACAACACTGGCTCTTCGGTTAACAAACGGAGATGAGCACCAGCCCCTAGTGTCAGACACGACTGCACAAATGTGCAAGGGGAACCTTTACATTTACCTTTAACCCAGTACAAGCTGTTATGTACAGTATTCAATCCCTCTGAAGTTATAAGAAGAGGCTGGTTTCCAAAAGGCGTCAATGGGCATTTGCAGAAAGTTTTAAATTCCTTTGTTTGTTCAGCACATTATATTAAATTCTGCTCCCTAAAGTCCAGAGTTTCAGAGAGCCTATTGAGAATAAATACCTAAACCAGACTCCTGGTTTCTAGCCTATTGCCTTAACCACTACACCAAACTGGCTCTCATCTTCCACATCTTCCACATTCCAAACCAGCAAATGTTCTTGTAGTTGTACAATAACTGACAATGAGGGGGTTAGAGTTTAACATATCTGGAGAGCACCAGGATGGGGAAAGCTGGTGCATAGATACTGAGAATTGAGAATTGTGAATAAAGAATATTCAAAACTTTGCTACACTTGCATATATCACTGGCATGGTCCTCTCAATACAAAGCAGTCTGGTCAGTCAAACCAAAAGACTCTCCACGGAACATTGTTTCCTACAATAGTCAACCAAATGCCTATGGAAAGCCCATAACAGGGAACACAACATTGTGCTTTATTGTTTATTTCCCAAAAACTCTTATTTCAAGGCACTAGTTTATACTGTAGATGATCAACCACTGATGCTCTAATCCTTCATGAGCTTGTCCAGTCAGAACTGGTGTGCAAAAAGTGGGTTGCATATAGCCAACTAATATCCTTATTTAGACCTTTCTACACATTCCTATGCATTAGATCTGACATACAACGTTTCCCCCCTAAATGTTTGGTGTTTTATCATGTTACTTGCATACATTTTAAACCTACCACTGGAATATTTTCATTGCCTCCGTTGTGGGTCTTGTTTGTTTTCATACATAGGTTTGTTGTTCTGATTCTGCCCTGAAAGTGTATTATGGAAACGTAGGATGTGTATGTGTGCGTGTGTGTGTGTATCTATGCACCAGCTTTCCCCATCCTGGTGCTCTCCAGATATGTTAAACTCTAACCCCCTCATTGTCAATTATTGTACAACTACAAGAACATTTGCTGGTTTGGAATGTGGAAGATGTGGAAGATGAGAGCCAATTTGGTGTAGTGGTTAAGGCAATAGGCTAGAAACCAGGAGTCTGTGAGTTCTAGTCCCGCCTTAAGCATGAAACCAGCTGGGTGACTTTGGGCCAGTCACTTTCTCTCAGCCCTAAGAAGGAGGCAATGCCAAGCCACTTCTGAAATGCTGCCAAGAAAACTGCAGGGACTGTGCATCTGCTTGCCAGCAGTCAAGATTGACTCAAAGGCACGAGAGAGGGAAAATACAACACACGCAGTGCAATTTTTTATACCCATACGTATCTATTCAGAACTAAGCCCAGCTTAATTTATATTATTGCATCCTATATAAACATGTATAGGATTGCCTAACATTTTTAGAACATACTGTTTCTTCTGTGGCTGTTAATGAATGGCCAGTGCAAGCTGTTGCAACGCTGACCCTCTGCGGACCTCTGCAGGGTCCATGCAAGTTGATTAGTAATAAATATTGATTTGTCTGCAGGAGGAATAGCAGCATTTTATGGTCCTGCTGCGGACACCCAAGTGGTGACCAACTTACAAGAGGTCAGATGCTTAATGGGATGCTAATCAGCTATTTATATGAGGGCAAGGAAGCCAAAGAGATTCAGAGATTCTCCAGAACTTTGCCCATTCTGGGGAGGGGTCAATGACAGGGCTTCAATATTTATGGCCATTTCCAGCTCAGGTTGGAGCCAACTGTTCTGGTCAGCCCCAGGGTCCCAAGCTAACAAGGCTGCCACAGACTCTCAGCTTCCAGCTTGTCTCCAAACAGCAATAAATTATTTCTGTTTTCCCACTGAAACTGAATCATATTTAATTATGTCATTCAGGACTCCAAGGGATCTAATGCTAAGCATATTGAAAGCACTACATTGTGTTTTCATGACAATGCATTTCAACCCCTTAAAAAATCCCTTAATGCACCTTGATTGTCAACTCTGCAGTTACACCGGGACACCGTGCTAAACCTGTAATTTGCTATAGATGTTCTGAAGCTTTTGGGGTCAGTTGGCAAACTTAGAATTTTGAGAAGTTGTTATGGGTACTGTTACGACAAAATGTGGTTAACCTGGCAAACCACAAAGGTCCTTTTCATCAGAAGGTAACTTGGTCCTCAGAGTCTTCTGGAGTAGGTAGCCATAATAAATTAAAAATAAATAAATATCCCCTTTAACCTGGAAGGATGCTGTCTGATATGCAGGTTCCTTCTGGCTTTTTTTCTGTGCTGTGTTGGTAGCAGTCTCCTATCATTTTAGTTTTCTAAGAATGTTTCCGGGGTTATGCAGAGCCCTGAAGCATTTTTAACAATCATCAAAATACAGAGTTAGAAGGGGCAATTCATGCTTGAGGCTGATGTCTTGCTTTGTACTGTGCTAAGGTAAAGTCTCCTTTGAGCTGTGGTGGATACAACGTGTTAATGGCTGGGTTCCCACAGCACACAGAAGTACAACCTACTCAGGTCTATCTTAATCTCACATGAACTCAGCCAGAGTATGAATCTTAGCATCTTTACTCAAATGTTAACTCTATGTGTGTGTATACGAATTTTGATTATAATAGAGATAGACTTCTGGCATATAAACAAAAGGTCCTCTTTAAAACAGGGTGGGTGGGAAAGTGTCTTCACCAGCCTTCCCTGCTGTGTGATTGAGGAAAATGTACCACAAAGAAATGTTAACCACTCTATGATGTTCCTAAGATTAATGATCATGCTGTTAGTGATGGGCAAGATACCCTATCCATCACTATCAATTTGTCACCAAGACTTCCCAGCCTAGGCATGTATCTCACCATCTGCCCATCTCCTCTGCAGTTGCTTTATTGCCATCAGAAGCCAATTGGGCTAAACTTGTTTAGACCTGGATGGTTACCCAGTCCTATTTACTCTGTGTGTGTGTGTGTGCGTACACACACACACACACACATATTGTGTGCATGTTTTTATTCTATCTGTTATTTTATCTCTTTTGTTCCTTCTCTTAATCAATCATACCAGTCTCACAAATGTGTTTTTTTCCTTTTAATTTGGTCTCCAATTATAAATTAATAAATTTAGATCACATACACACAGAGTTTGTTTACACACACACACACTTATGACAGATCTTTGCTCATATTCCAAAGTCATCTGAAAACATATTGATCAGGTTGGCTAAAAGTAAATCATTTAAATAGTGTCACTCTATGTATTTGAGTTTTTCTTTTAATGGTACATATTGATTAGAAAATTAGGAAAGTCCGATGCTGTAAAGAACAATATTGCATAGGAACCTGGAATGTAAGATCTATGAATCAAGGTAAGCTGGATGTGGTCAAACATGAGATGACAAGATTGAACATCGACATCTTGGGAATCAGTGAACTAAAATGGACAGGAATGGGTGAATTTAATTCAGGAGACCATTATATATACTACTGTGGGCAAGAATCCCTTAGAAGAAATGGAGTAGCTCTCATAGTCAATAAAAGAGTGGGAAAGGCAGTACTGGGGTACAACCTCAAAAACGACAGAATGCTTTCAGTTCGAATCCAAGGCAAACCATTCAACATCACAGTGATCCAAGTCTATGCCCCAACCACTGATGCCAAAGAAGCTGAAGTTGACCGGTTCTATGAAGATCTACAACACCTTCTAGAACTAACACCAAAAAAAGATGTCCTTTTCATCATAGGGGACTGGAATGCTAAGGTAGGAAGTCAAAAAATAACCGGAAAAACGGGCAAGTTCGGCCTCGGAGTACAAAATGAAGCAGGGCAAAGGCTAATAGAGTTTTGTCAAGAGAACAGGCTGGTCATAGCAAACACTCTTTTCCAACAACACAAGAGACGACTCTACACATGGACATCACCAGATGGTCAATACCGAAATCAGATTGATTATATACTTTGCAGCCAAAGATGGAGAAGCTCTATACAATCAGCAAAAACAAGACCTGGAGCTGACTGTGGCTCAGATCATGAGCTTCTTATCGCAAAATTTAGGCTTAAATTGAAGAACGTAGAGAAAACCACTAGACCAATCAGGTATGACCTAAATCATATCCCTTATGAATATACAGTGGAGGTGAGGAATAGATTTAAAGGATTAGATCTGGTAGACAGAGTGCCTGAAGAACTATGGATGGAGGTTCGTAACATTGTACAGGAGGCAGCAACTAAAACCATCCCAAAGAAAAAGAAATGCAAGAAAGCAAAGTGGCTGACTGATGAGGCTTTACAAATAGCTGAGGAAAGAAGGGAAGCAAAAGGCAAGGGAGAAAGGGAAAGATATAAACAACTGAATGCAGAATTCCAGAGAATAGCAAGGAGAGATAAGAAGGCCTTCTTAAATGAACAATGCAAAGAAATCGAGGAAAACAATAGAATGGGGAAGACTAGAGATCTCTTCAAGAAAATCGGAGATATCAAGGGAACGTTTTGTGCAAAGATGGGCATGATAAAGGACAAAAAAGGCAGGGACCTAACAGAAGCAGAAGAGATTAAGAAGAGGTGGCAAGAATACACAGAAGAACTATACAAGAAAGATCTTAATATCCCAGATAAATATGACGGTGCGGTCACTGACCTTGAGCCGGACATCCTAGAGAGTGAAGTCAAGTGGGCCTTAGGAAGCATTACTAACAACAAAGCTAGCGGAGAAGACAGTATCCCAGCTGAGCTATTTAAAATCCTAAAAGATGATGCTGTTAAAGTGCTGCACTCAATATGCCAACAAATTTGGAAAACTCAACAGTGGCCACAGGATTGGAAAAGGTCAGTTTACATTCCAATCCCAAAGAAAGGCAATGCCAAAGAATGTTCAAACTACCGTACAATTGCGCTCATTTCACATGCCAGCAAGGTTATGCTCAAAATCCTACAAGCTAGGCTTCAGCAGCATGTGAACCGAGAACTACCAGAAGTGCAAGCTGGGTTTCAAAGAGGCAGAGGAACTAGAGATCAGATTGCCAACATTCGCTGGATCATGGAAAAAGCAAGAGAGTTCCAGAAAAACATCTACTTCTGCTTCATTGACTACGCTAAAGCCTTTGATTGTGTGGATCACAACAAACTGTGGCAAATTCTTAAAGAGATGGGAGTACCAGACCACCTTACCTGTCTCCTGAGAAACCTGTATGCGGGTCAAGAAGCAACAGTTAGAACCGGACATGGAACAACCGACTGGTTCAAAATTGGGAAAGGAGTACGACAAGGCTGTATATTATCACCGTGCTTATTTAACTTATATGCAGAGTACATCATGAGAAATGCCGGGCTGGATGAATCACAAGCCGGAGTTAAGATTGCCAGGAAAAATATCAACAACCTCAGATATGCAGACGATACCACCCTAATGGCAGAAAGTGAAGAGGAACTAAAGAGCCTCTTGATGAGGGTGAAAGAGGAGAGTGCAAAAGCTGGCTTGAAACTCAACATTAAAAAAACACAGATCATGGCATCTGGTCCCATCACTTCCTGGCAAATAGAAGGGGAAGAAATGGAAGCAGTGACAGATTTTATTTTCTTGGGCTCCAAGATCACCGCAGACGGTGACTGCAGCCATGAAATTAAAAGACGCTTGCTCCTTGGGAGGAAAGCTATGGCAAACCTAGACAGCATATTAAAAAGCAGAGACATCACCTTGCCAACAAAGGTCCGTATAGTTAAAGCTATGGTTTTTCCAGTAGCAATGTATGGCTGTGAGAGTTGGACCATAAGGAAGGCTGAGCGCCGAAGAATTGATGCTTTTGAACTGTGGTGCTGGAGAAGACTCTTGAGAGTCCCTTGGACTGCAAGGAGGTCAAACCAGTCAATCCTAAAGGAAATCAACCCTGACTGCTCATTGGAAGGACAGATGCTGAAGCTGAAGCTCAAATACTTTGGCCACCTAATGCGAAGAGAGGACTCGCTGGAAAAGACCCTGATGCTGGGAAAGACTGAGGGCAAAAGGAGAAGGGGACGGCAGAGGATGAGATGGTTAGATAGCATCACCGATGTAATGAACATGAATTTGAGTAAACTCCGAGAGACAGTGGAGGACAGGAAGGCCTGGCGTACTATGGTCCATGAGGTCACGAAGAGTCGGTCACGACTAAACGACTGAACAACAAAATTGATTAGAAAGAGAAAAATTATTCCTTCTGGACTGTCAGACCCACTGCAATTTTTAAAATATATGATTTGTAAGAACATCAGCTTTAACTGTAACACTTGTTGTTGTTTATTCATTCAGTCGCTTTCGACTCTTTGTGGCCTCATGGACCAGCCCATGCCAGAGCTTCCTCTCGGCCGTCGCCACCCCCAGCTCCCCCCCGGTCGAGTCCGTCACCTCCAGAATATCATCCATCCATCTTGCCCTTGGTCGGCCCCTCTTCCTTTTGCCTTCCACCTTCCCTAGCTGTAACATTACCATGTACTAAATCAGGGCTGTACACTTCTTTGTAGTTTGGTGATTATGTGTCTATGTACAGTACACACACATTTGTTAGTATTTCTTAAATACTAATCCGAACCTCCAAGGGCTATAGGGGACCTGACGATGATACAATGGTATTGCTGGAGCAGGTGGGGCTGGGATACTCCGGCTCTTTTTTTGCATTTTCAGAGTTCATAGGAAAGTTCAGATTTCAGTAAAATCTGGGGTTTAATGCATCTGATTTTCTATGGATGGGTGAGGGAGGGATTTTAAAAAGTGCAACAATGTAATTCAGTAGTTTTGTTTGTTTGTTTGTTCTATAGGCCACCCCAATCTATTGGATGGATGCCAGATTTTGCCACTGAGGTCGCAAGAGCTGCGGGAGTGAGGACCATGTGCATCCCTTGGGCTGCGGGTAGCTCACCCCGGTAAAAAGCCATTATATGAATCTGCCCACAATGTTCCATCCTAACCAGACTTACTTGAAAATACAACTAACTTGTTTCAATGGATCTTACTAACATGAGTTGCATAATTGCCTGTAAAGTAGAGCCCTCCCACTTATTTCTTTCCTTCCTTATTCTTTGTGGCAGAATTATGATAAAGAGAGAAGAATCAAGATAGCCCTCTAGCCTCCAAAAGTAATTAAACTTTCAATTTTAACTTATTGTGGTTCCCTGACAAGCCATAACATTTTGCCTGTCATGTTCCTTTCCTTTTTTCCTTTGCAATGTCATGGGTAGGACACAAAAGAGAGGATAAGAAGATTATCAGGATTCATTTCAGGAAGATATTATTCCCCTTTCATGTTGCTCCCAGGAAGGAAAAAGACACAGCAGACCTAAAGCATTTTAAACCAACCTTTTCTGAAATCCTATTAGGATCACACCTGCCATCTGAAGAAGCCATGATCAGAAGACTTGGATGAATGTACATGAAACAAATGTGTACTAAACACGAAGAATTTAATACTGAAGGTACGTGAACTGTATTGGTAAGTCCTGAGCTACTCCTAGCAAGTTCCCCTGAGCCTATTTGTTGCTAGATTCTATATAGTGAATACAGGTAAGTCACTGGTGAATAATTCTGTGCACAAATGTAGTCTTCTTCTAAGTCAGAGCTTTCCAAACTTTTCATGTTGGTGACACACTTTTTAGACATGCATCATTTCGCGACACACTCTTACAACAGGGCATCATTTCGCAACACACTCTTACAGCAGGGCACAAGGCAGGTGCTAGGACCTGCGTGGAATCACAGCAGGTTTGGAGGCAGCAAGGCACAAGGCAGGCACTAGGACCTGCGCGGAATCCTGGCAGGGCTCGGAGGCAGCAGCAGCCACGACACACCCAGACACTGCAGCCAACACACTAACATGTCCCGACACACAGTTTGGAAAGCTCTGTTCTAAGTCTTTGACTCATGCCTATTGGAAGCAAGAAGTTATACACATCTCTGAGTCCTTATGTTTTCTTCTTGTGGATGTGGCATGTATTCAGTTGCCCAGTTCAGCAACTAGGACAAAATAATTGCCAGTAGCTGGGCCAATAGAAAAATAAGAGTAATTGGAGATAGCACTTAGGACCAATGGACTTAGTTTGAGTCTCTGTGTATCTTGCTTGCAATCATTCATAAGTCTGTTCCATCTAGTTTCTGTATCAGTCAGCCGGGCAGGGTGTGATCATTGTTAATACATTTTAATAACTTAAATATTTACATGAATAATTCATCCTAAATATGCTTTTTAATATGCATTTTATCCTATGTTTATGTGCAGTATGCGCATTTCAGGATATCACAGACGTCTGTCACAAAAGGTGAAATGTGAAAATGTGCCCTCCATCAGTTCTTTGTCTGAAATGTGTGAATCAGGCTGGTACACCCTACAAATGGAAGCCTACTGCACATCTTGAGCAGAAGTGAGTGCTCCCTTCTACAAGAATTGTAATACTAAACTGTGTTGCTAGGATGAATATGGTTATGCTGAAACCTATTTTCTTACCTGCATCTTTCCTCTTTTCACGTGAAAGTTCGTGAACATTTGCTCTGATGTCATCTCTCAAGGTCTTGATGATATCTGGAAGGGCAGAAATATTCTTCCTCTCCAAATTAATGAAAAATTCATATTCATCTCTGTTCAGCCTGGAAGGTCTGGATTCAATGTGAGTCAAGTTTATCCCCTTTTCCTAGAAGACAATGCAATAAATAATACTAAATAATACTAGAAAGTGTCTGACAATGTTTTCTATGGTCTGCGCAGAGTATGGTGTATAAAAATTGGGACAACAAGAAACTTTGTTTGTTAATAAAGTGTTCTCATTATTTTTTTTAATAAAAATGTGTATTTAAAATGTTGAGTCCCACACAAAAGAAATTGGTAATGGAGTTATCAAAGATTGTAGGCCTGCATATGCTATTCTAATAAAGACTAAATTGATACCTTTGCAAGACCTGAATATAATGAATGTCCTACCTTTCTTTATTTCCTACTATCAGACCAGTGACCATTAATCTCAGTGGCTATATGGTTCCATTCAGCTCACAGACATCTTGATTCTTAATAGCAGTTGCTAGGGAACAGCGATGCAAGATAACTACTGTCTTCATCTTGTTCTGGGGCTTTTTGTGAGCATCTCATTGGCCACTGGGAAATAGGGTGTTGCACCAGCTGGATCCTTTTATGTTCTCCTATGAAGTATTTTTGAGGAAAGTTTATTAACAGTTTCAGCCATAACCCTTTCCATAAGAAGCTGGGAGCATCAGAGGACCAGATAATGACTTCCCAGAATGAATACTATATGGGAGACTGAATCTGCCTTTCCCTCACCAAATGTACACACTCAAACTGTTCCAGATAATACAGCAGAAGGCTGAAATGTGACATAATGTATAAGTTACTACCCCAGTAAACCAGGAATAGTTCCAACCTTCTTGGACAATATGAAAGACTGCAAGTATCTCCATCTCAATAGCTGTTTTGAGAGACAGGCTATTCACATACATGAGTACCAGAGACAGGAATGTGGCATCACAGTTTCTCACTGATTTATTTTTAAGTAAAAGACCCTAAAAATATTAAAGATCAGGTGGGGCAGCAAGTCTGATGGATCTCAAAGAAGGTGGACTCAGGAACAATTATCAAGGACTATATACTCACACTGTATCTCAAAGTTACATTTTCTTTTTAAGAAATATAGTTGTGATCTATCTGAATATCTATCTGAAAGAAAGCTACAACAACAAATAGAGCTATTACTGATGGGTGGTTTAAAATATCACGAATATACAGTATAACAACACCAATAAATATAGGGTAGTGGGGTTTTTCCCCCAGAGCTGAATGTTAAATATATTCAAGAGCAGGATGCTACCCATGGCATAGAGAGAAATTCAAAAGGACAGTCTGCTCAGAAGCATCGGACACTACTGGATCGGTCTTTTCTGAAGTTCTAAGCAAAGAGCAGCAAAGATGAACTAAACTGTTTGGCCAGATACCAACACAACAAGTTGAAAAGGTCAGTAGTGCATGCAAATCCCCTGGCACAGGAAAGAGATCCTCCTAACGGGGATGGCCTCCATGCAAAGACCTCTGTTAACCAAACCGAGCCCTGGGGTCAAGTTGTTTTTGCTCTCTAAAGATCTGCATTGGTCACAGACAATGCTTTGTATTTGCTATTTAATTAGGTGCTCACAAATCATTAGAGGGCTCCAGAGCTAGGGAAGGGTGAAGTTTAAATTACTCCAAGTGAGATTTATTATGGTCAAGACCAGACCCTACAACTCACAGTCTGCTCTAAGCAAGAATGCTAGGTAGTACCATCACTGGAATTAAGCTTTAGGATTTATACTGTGATTTATCTGCCTTTCTTGCAAGAAGTGACAGATATTTCATGAAGTCAATGAACTGAACTTAGAACAGTAGATGAAAATGTGAAACTCTATCTTGATCAGTACCATTCTTCCATTGCCCTTAGAATCAGATGCAAATACTTTTGTGCTAGAGAAAAGTTGCTGTCTCCACTATGTCTATATTTTAACAATTGACAGAAGCCAATTATCAAGGGGCCCTGGAAAGGGACAAACGATTAACCCCTCTGCTTCCATAGCAGCATCAAAGGTGCATGCTTGATTATTATTAAAGCCATACTAAGGAACAAGGAAACCTGCATCTTGAAGTCTACTCATACAATCTGGAGGCAGGTTGCAGGAACAACACGACACAATTACTACCAGCTCCATCTGCAATTCCTTTGGTTGTGTTCTGATGAGGGGGATCAGACGGGAAAGGTCTGTCAATTTTAGGATGCTCAAAGGAATTGTGGGAAGTATACATTGATAGCTGGATCCTTCCATTTTAAAGGAGCCAGCTGGGAAAAAATCCTGAAAGCATCAACCGGTCAACCATCTACAGTACAGAGCTTTGTGGATCAATGATATGAGTTGATAAGAGGCAACTTCCTGTCTTCAGTTTTGTGCTGCTTTTATATGACAGTAGACTTAGGGTGGCCACATGTCTATTTCTCCATTTTGAACAGTCACTAAAAGACAGTTGTCTGTTCGAAGCAGTCTCCAGTCTACATCTAAATTAAAGTTGAAGAACTTTAATAAGAGAAAACAAGTAAACGAAGCTAAAATTTAGTAACTCCCAAATCCCCAAGTTATAAAAGTTATTAAGATAAGTTCCCTGTATAATAATTAATAATAATTAAGCATTTCAATCAAAAACATTACCAGCACCTAAGAACTCGATGAGGTTTTTGTTAGATCCTAGTTAGAGTTCTGTACTCCTACAGTCTTATGCTAAAAACTGCAACTATATCTACAGTATCTTTCTTGTCTTTTATATTACAGGACAAACACTAAACAAGAAAGTAGGTGGCACTTTAATTTTACAGCATGAGTTAGAAAATCATTGCATATGATTCTGTAATCCATAGCTTTCCACCAAGATAAGCAGTTTTTAGTGCTTGTAGGATTTCTTGCAGTTCAGGGGCATCTTCAGATAGGTTGGCAAACAAACCAGGAAGTCTGAGAAACTGGTTTGGAACAAGGCAACATATTGAATCATGGTTTGAAGTTTAAGCCCAGATTTCATGGCAGATTGTCTCACTTGCTCACTCTCCCCATAAAGAAAAAAAATGAAGGGGCTTCATGCACAATCCAAAAATTTTGTTCATATGTCAAGGACTGGAAGGAGATAGAATTTTATGAACATTTCCAGTAATATCTATTATACTGCTGTAATCTTTGTCAGTTTATTATTTATTATTTGATTTATTTTCTATCCCACCTTTATTATTTTTATAAATAACTCAAGGTGGCGAACATACCAAATACTCCTTCCTCCTCCTATTTTCCCCACAACAACAACCCTGTGAGGTGAGTTGGGCTGAGAGAGAGTGACTGGCCCAAGGTCACCCAGCCGGCTTTCATGCCTCAGGCGGGACTAGAACTCTCAGTCTCCTGGTTTGCCATTGGCTCCTTCTTAGGGCTGAGGGAGAATGATTGGCCCAAGGTCACCAAGCTGGCTTTCATGCCTCAGGTGGGACTAGAACTCTCAGTCTCCTGGTTTGTCATTGGCTCCTTCCTAGGGCTGAGGGAGAATGATTGGCCCAAGGTCACCCAGCTGGCTTTCATGCCTCAGGCGGGACTAGGACTCACAGACTCCTGGTTTCTAGCCTGTTGCCTTAACCACTAGACCAGAGCTTTCCAAACTTTTCATGTTGGTGACACACTTTTTAGACATGCATCATTTCACGACAAACTCTTACAGCAGGGCACAAGGCAGGCACTAGAACCTGCGTGGAATCACAGCAGGTTTGGAGGCAGCAGGGCAGAAGGCAGGCACTAGGACCTACGTGGAATCCTGGCAGGGCAGGTTTGGAGGCAGCAAGGCACAAGGCAGGCACTAGGACCTGCGTGGAAGCCAGGAAGCAGCAGCAGCCGCGACACACCCAGACACTGCAGCCGACACACTAACGTGTCCCGACACAGAGTTTGGAAAGCTCTGCACTAGACCATACTACATCAAGGTCCTCTTAAAGACCATGAGAAGAGTTTGTGCAGCTGGTTTCTGCTGACTGGACAATCTCTCAGCATTTCTCGCATCCGTACAGCTCTGCAGATTTTTATCCCTCTTATCAAGGAACAAAATTGTGACTTTTGGGTGTACCTAATTTATTTGCAGTATCCAATGCTTAACTGGTAAAATATTGATTATCAGCAAGATATACAAATATATTTACTTTTTGTGTGATAACCTTTTATTCCAGTGTGCTTCTCAGCCCCTACCCCTGTGAGTTCAACAAATATCAGGTTTTCTGAAACATAAATATTAAATTTTCTTATCAAATTGTCTGTACTGATTTCACAATGTTTGTGCACATGCAGAAAAAAAAGTACCAGTAGATTTTTTTAAAAGTGCAAAGATATACTATCTCAAATTGAATTTGAAATATTCTTGTAAAAATTGACTCTGATATTAGAGTAACTGAATTCAGCAATTATGTAATAGTTTTCTTTTTTAAATAAACATCCTAATTTTTTCCTCTTGTAGAAAATGCTGCATTATGTTTGAAAGTACATATATTTTTGCATTTTCCACAACAGAGGAATGGATGGTTAATTTTTAACTGGTCCAAACAAAAAGCATTTGAACTTGGAGCTGCTCTGAATTCATGTACAAACATCACTCTCCTATGAAAAGGCTCAGCACATGATCGCCATTTTCTCTGGCTAAATTACGCTGCAAACAGGAGTCTTTCAGCTAAAGCAAACATTGCCAAGGCTGAGTTCACCCAAAATGCTGACAGAGATACTCACTGCTTTGATGTTTATGTAATGTGGAGGTGGAGAACGGTCAACTATCTTTCTTAAATGTCCTCTAACTTACTGTATGCTTTTATAACAGAGGTGCAAAAAGAAGATGTCTCCACAGCCCCCCCCCTTCAGAATCAATGGGCCTTTCTGCATTTTTAGAAACACACCAGAGGAGAAGCAACTACGCGGATGGCTCAGCAGGTTAAACAGCTGATCTGTAGGCTGCCGATCAGAAGGTCGGCAGTTCGAACCCCACGCACGAGGTGAGCTCTCGTTGCTAAGTCCTAGCTCCTGTCAACCCAGCAGTTCGAAAGCCTAGCAAGTAGATAAATTGGGTACCACCTTAAGTGGGCTAATTTGCTGGCGTCCTGTCGGGAAGTCGGCTCCACCGGAGGAGAGGATCGGAGGAAGATCGAATGGCAGTGGTGACGACGGACCCAGATGTGACAGCTACCGGACGTCAGCAGCCGGCTCAAGGCATCCTGGGAATTGTAGTCCGGAGCCTAGTAGAGTCGGTTCCCTCACCCCTCTCCCTTCACGCGCGGTGATTTGTATAATTGAATTTGGTGAATTGTATAATTTGAATTGTATATATATGAATGTAAGCTGCCTAGAGTCCTCCATTAGGGAGGGGATAGGCGGGGTATAAATATCACTATAAATAAATAAATAAAAATAAATAAAATGTTGGGCAAAGCCTTGAGTTAACAACATTTACCCCATAGCAGGAATAAGAACCCCTTTTTCTATTGAGGATGTAGATAATCTAGGAAAGACTGCTTGCTGGTGGTGGGTGGGGCCAAAGACAGTGATGGGTGTGGCTAGGGCCCAAAATGGGAGGGGCAAACCTTTCTCGCTTTTTCTTCCAACCCTTTTGTCTATTCTTTCTCCCTGCCAGTGGTCTAAGCCAGCGGTCCCCAACCTTTTTGGCACCAGGGACTGGTTTCGTGGAAGACAATTTTTCCACAGACCAGGGGGGATGGGCGGGCCACGCGGACCATGGGCAGGCCATGGGCAGAGCTCGATGGGCGGGCCACGTGGGCCATGGGCAGGCCATGGGCGGAGCTCGATGGGCGGGCCACGTGGGCCATGGGCGGGCCATGGGCGGAGCTCAATGGGCAGGCTGTGTGGCCCAGTTCCTAACAGTCCATGGCCCGGGGGTTGGGGACCCCTGGCCTAAGCGATCACTTTTAACCAAAGGATTTAAATGACAGGATGAAGAGAGCATTGGAAATTAACTGAGGGACACTTGTAATCACTTCACTAAATGTGCCTTATTTTAGTGGGCTTGCATTTGTGGAATTCCTTCCTTCTACCCTTTTTTAACAGATTTTCAAAAGTTACTTAAAAAAAACTTTCCTTTTTGGAAAGAGTTGGGTTTTCAAAGGACTGATTCAGGCAACTAATTTTTAACTGTCAGTGGCTTAATTATTTCTATAGCTATATTGTGTGTGTGTTATTGTTTATTAAAACTGAAGTTTTTAATGTCATTTTAACCTTTTTACCCATAAAGGCAGGGTAAAAACCTTTCAATAAATAAATATTTTTACACATAGCTATTGCCGGCCACATGACCGTGGAAGTGTCTTTGGACAGCGCTGGCTCTTCGGCCAAGAAACGGAGATGAGCACCACCCCCTTGAGTCAGACACGACTGTGCAGGGGAAAACCTTTACCTTTTTATTGTGAGAATGTGTGACACAAGTTCAGAAATAATTCTGCTACCTGTAAAAAAAACCTCCCGTCTCTGCCTCCTCTTCAAGTCCTGAGGGGAAAACTGAAAGGCATCAGTGGAAATTTCCATTCCAGAAGCTTCCAGAAGATGGAAAAAATATCCTCCAAGTTAAATGCTCTGCTCCTTGTTCCATTATAGTTATTGTTTTAATAATTAAATCTATGCCAAGTAATGGCTAGTAATATATCATTTGGCACTCACATTGTGTTGACTTCAGTTGGCAATATTAATACAAGGCAAATAGGCTATGAAAAGTAATAATAATAATAATAATTTCATTCTTCTCATTAGGTTCATCTTCTAGGTTACCATTAATAACACTGAATTGCTGCATTTCCTATGGCTTCTTTGTAAATCACCCAGAATCGCTGGGAGTTGGTAACATATAAATTTAATATTATTATGGTTGGTCACACGGTCAGCCAGATGTTTAGATTGGATTTGGCATTTTTATCCACCTATCGAGTCCTTCCCAAGGACCTGGCATAGGCAGATGTTGTTGTTTAATAATATCATCCTTGCAGGATGTAAGCTGTTCCAAGCAAAGCTGCCTTTTGCAATTGACTGGTGGTGATTTTGTCAATGTCGATGGTGTTCAAGTGGTGCTCCAGATGTTTTGGAATTGCACCCAAGACACCTATTACTACTGGTACTATCTTTGCTTTCCACAGTTCTTCTACTTTTATTTGCAGGTCCTTATATTTTGTTATTTTCTCCAGTTCTTTCTCTTCTATTCTGCTGTCTCCAAGTATTGCAATGTCCACTATCCAGACTTTTTTGTCTTTCTTATAAAGAATTGTTAAGTCTGGGGTGTTGTGTGGCAGATGCTTGTCTGATGATGATGATGATGATGATGATGATGATGATTTTGCTACAAGCCCCAATGGCTGGAAGCTAAAACAAGTGAGCTTTCCTGATTGACTGCCGTGAGATGAAATAGGATTGAGTCACACAAGTGATAAACAAGTTCTGTTTAATCTGTAAAACTTTACTCTGAAAACAGAAGGCCATATTTCCAACCCTACATAATGCCCTTGGCCAGTTAGCCCCAATCTGTTGCCTCTAAACATGTTGGATTACAATTTCGCATAATCCCTAGCCAGCACAAACAATGAAAGCCCAAAACATTGGAAGGGCAGGAGGTTCAGAAAAGCTGAAATAGACAACAGAGGTTTCAAATGATGAAATGAGCTATTTACAATTAGCCCAAAGAAGGGTGCATAAAAGCACACATATTGGTCCGTTTAGCCCAGTTTTGGAGCTTTTCCAACCTTCTAGTTTTGAATCAGGGCTGTTTTACATGCAGATCCACATTATACCACTGAGACATAAGACTGTATTTTTGCCCAATGCTCATAATAATTTCTTGACAATCTTCTCTCCTTTGGCTGAAATTAATTAAGTGGCCATTCAATACGACAGGTAGGAAGCAAGGAAAGCTAGCATGGAGTGGAAAACAGTAATATAATACTCGGAAGGAATTGTATCTTACAAAATCCTAAAAGGCTGTCAGATAGAAGAGGACAAATATGTGCTGAGCCAACGGTTGGGATCAACTCTAATGATCTACATGTTAAAGGAGGAACGATGCTGATTTTGCTCCTGATGTTAAGAGATATTTTAAAATGAAACAATTTTCTGGAAGGGGAATGATCAAGTCTTCTTTTCTAAAATAAAGTCTCTTTTAAGTTGAGCTAGATTCCTGCTGATTTTATGGAGACATACATGTAGTTACCTTGGCAACAGTTGGGAAATAATTTGCCATTTCCTTCTTCCAGGATGTTTTTTTTTAAATCCCAGTTTAGCCTATAACCCTAGTATTCCTTGAAGACCTCACATGTAGCTACTTACAAGCTGTGTTGCTGCTGAGTCCAGACAATGCCTGTCTCCATCACTAGACACCTTCAGACAAGACTAGATTGTCATCTCTGGGATACTCTAACTCTGAATTCCATGTGTCAAGCTGGTCCTATGAGATGAATGAAGAACAGAGCTGCACGCTCATCGCAGCTTCCCTAGAGCTCTGCAGGGGAAGGGCAATGTATCGATGGAGGCTGCGCCACCTCGGGAGAAAGAGGTTAAAGGAGTATTTCTTCTCCACTCTTATACCTGACTAAGAAGTGCAGCCAAGCTCTCACTCAGATTGAAGAATAGCATTTCAACCTCTTCTCAAGTTAATGTCAAGTGAATCCATCTGATTAACATCCTCAAGAGAAAAAACCAAAACCAAGAACATATACTGCTTCTCAGGATACTATTCCATATAGCCAACTAGTATATCCACAAAGTATATTAGTCTTTAAGCTGCTACAGGGGATCTGTGATGTTTTTGTTGTTACAGTAAGTGAATTTTTATCAGTAATCAGTAAGAAGCCTGAAGCTCATGAACTACATGCAGGTTTCTTGGGACCCTCAGAATCCCTCTAGATCTGGTCACGGAAACTCAGATTGTACAACATGATTTTTCTTTCTCCTTTTTATTTATTTGCTAAAATAGTAAGCAATGGAGTTATCTGACTCTACTAGGATTAACACGTCTATTTTATTTTAAACCAATCCTCAAGGGATGGTTTTCATCAAAAGGATGAAAATTTTGACAGTGACTCTCTGGTGACATCATTGCATCACCCCAATGCCCTCTGCGTAATTCAGAAGCAGGTTGTTGGCCTTTTTTAAAAAAAAACGCAGCCTCCAGCTACAAAACTTTGCCTGCCCATGATCTAAATGACATCTCAAAGCTTGAACAGAGCCATTTTGTTATGTAAAATCTCTTGTTTCCATCCCACATATATCTTCTGAGTGAAGTTTGAGTTAGATGCATTGATTGAAAATCCCATTCTGAAGTTACTGAACACAGAAAAAAGGTCTTTACACGTCTCATCCTGGGTAATCATTTATTTATTTTTCTTCAGTTATGAAACTCATCCTGGGTAATCATTTATTTTTTTTCCTTCAGTTATGAAACAAGCTTCGGGAAGAAAAAAACATTTCTACCCCCACCCCCACCCCCTCTGTATTTCCTCTCCATTTGCAACTCATTTGTTGTTGTTTTTATAAATAAAATATTTATCATCACACAATTTGTGTTTAAAGTAACTCTTTCCTGCCACATACAGTGCATTTAAAACCCAGACTAGATCTTCTTTAAAGAAATAAATAAACCCATAAAGCATGGAATTTCAAAAGAGAAGCTAGCTACTAGAAAACAAGAAGAGGCATTCATACTATTATCATCTTTATGGCTGTTAGACATACAGAGAGAGCATTGGGACTATCTCTTGTGCATAATCCAGAACATGTGGAAATATATTTCACATTGAAAACAAGTGTTGCTGTCGTAATTTCTTTTTCTGTTTCTCCCCACCACCACCACCACTCTCATTCAGTTTGATAGAAACAGCTGTTTTTGATTCCCCCCTCCCTGTTGGGAGTATTTACAAAGTGACTGAAAAGTGTGTATGAATGTTCCATCTTTCATTGTACAATCATCTCTGGCTTCCCATACTTAAATCCCAAAGGAGGATATCATATGGAAATTCTTCTTGTTAGGGTTGTGGGGTTGTTGTTGTTGTTGTTTTATTTTATTTTATTTTCCAGATTGAGAAATGTGGACAGCCAGGGAAGCTTCAGAGTGATGCAGAGATGGGCAACTGGAAATAACAATTCCAGTTGTAACAGATTTCATCACCTCTTACAATAAAATAAGGTAAAAAATAACACCAAGAGAAATTCTAAAATAAATTATCAAACACTCAGAGGAGAAGAAGGAAAAAGAAGAAGCTTCTTTTGTAGGGAAAGAAAACTTTTAAGAAATCACTTCAAGGCAGTTTCATATGACCATAACAAGCCTGAGATAGAATTAAGAGGGTTCCAAATGTGATAAATGCCATTATATTACTACAAAGAGTCAATGTCTGAAATTAGGTGTAGATTTCTTTCAACAAACCATCTCAAGATGGATTATCTGAATTAAGCATAATGTATGGCACTCTATAGTAAAGAGAATGTCAGTGCATATTGTCCTTGAAGTGTCTTGTTTGCATTTAATTTATGAGTAATTCAAGGAGACTTTCTGGCTTCAGAATGACATAAAGTTGTATTAAGTATAATAGGAAGGAGTGATTTTTAAAAAGTATGTTCACATATTTAAGCAAAAAGAGCATCAAAATGGTTGCTTGTAAAGATCACCATGTAAGATCAGATCAAATTTTGATGATGATGATGATGATGAGCCATCAAGTCGGTGTCAACCATTAGCAACCATGCAGAGTTTCTCCAGGATGAAATGTTGATGAACCCATCTTGTAAACATTTCACCATGTTAAATCAGCTGAACTCAATGTTGTGGTGATAAACAGAAATGCATAATTGATTCCCCTGCAGCTTTGAGCTCATCAGCCACCCACCTGCTCTAGACTGACAATCTCTCCTCAAGTTATATTGGAGAACAGATGAAAATGTGGGGCATGCCTTTTTCAGATTAGGGGGAGAGAACAGGCAGTGAAGCTACAGAGTGATAGAAACTGAAGAAGAACCAAGAGGCACCTTATAATAGTGAGGTATGTTAAAAAAAAAACCACTGCAAAAATATTCTAAAGGAATGAGTGAGATAGAAAAAGATACAAGTCTTTTTTTGCAGGGGAATAAAGGTTGGGGAAATTGGAGGACAGATTTTGGTAAACCATTGATATCAAATCCAGCGTATCTTAAGTTGCTGCTTGCTGCAGTTTCCCACCATTTCCCCTTGCCAAAGGGCCAGTATCATAGGAGGGGAGCAGAGAAAGAAAAGAGGAACAGCCAGACTTTTTAGCACAGGCTTAATAGACAAGTTTGGGAGGTGGCAACTTTGGGGTGTCATCTGAGATTGTCCACAAAGCAGACAACATCTGGGGACTACATGTGTGACGGCTGGGTTGTTGTTTTGCAGCATTGGTGGGATTTCTCTTCCTACAACGGCTTTTGCAAACCACATACCTCAAATATGCGAAGGACTTTAGCCAAGGCTCCAACTTCTTCTTTGAGGGAAAAAATCAGAGAGATGGCATCACTCTGGGAAGCGTTCTCTTCAATGTACCTGGATTCCTACATAATAAATATGAAATTAATTGCAAGTCTTTGGTGCCTGGAAACCAGCTGTATCAAAATCCTAAGTTCTAAAATAGACTCTGGCTAGCTGTTTTACACCCCATTTTTCCAAAGTTTTATTATAACACGCATCCACATGTTGCCTTACCTTAGCTCACATACAAGCAGACTGAGAAACAGGGTTTTAAAGGTTAAACATGTTGAAAATTACAGTTCTTGCCATTGGCTTGTTTCCGGGGAGGTGGTGGACTTTGCTGCAGCAAACTTCATAAAATCTGAATTGCACAGACTATAGAACAGGAAGAGGTCGTTGTGAAGCTGTGGGTTGAATTACTCCATTTGTAAGATGTTCCTCTCTTTTAAATTCGGCAAATTAAGTTTTTACAGCAATGACAACTAGACGCTTGCTTTTTTAGAATGCATAAAAAAACAAATCTGATGTCTACCTCCTCTTTCTCAGTTTTATTAGTACTGTCAGTCTTCCTGACTACTGTTTCTTCAGTGTCTGGGGCTATATGTGTTGAGCATGAGACAAGAGTACTTCTTGTTAAATAGCCCACATTGCTCCCAGCATGTATCAATTGTGGCTATAATCCATTGGCCCAGATCAAGCCTGTGAAGCTTGTGAGGAGTACTTATTAAATGTCAGACAAAACTTCAGCTAGAACCAGTCAAACATAAATTTGGTAAACATAAATGTCTATTTCCAGTAAATGTCTGTTATAAAAAGAAAAAACAAAATGGGATCAACTCATGCCATTTTTGGTTAAGCTCTACATGTTGGAAAGTGAATTGCATGGCCAACAGATTTCAGGATTAGGATGAGAAAAATGTCTTGACACAAAAATAAAGCTCTTTATTGCTTCATTGCTACAAGCAATCTTGCTAATTAAGAAACTGTGAGGAAATTAAGCACATCCAAAGACTGGGGGAGGGGGTTTATACCATTTTATGATGAAAAACTTGAACAAATCCAGAATTGCTTGGAAGTTCATCCAAGCAATGCACATTTGATGTTTTATACAGCATTAATTTTTATTCCTGGAAAATCAGGAATTAATTATTTGGATTCCACGGTGGTTTTCTAAGTCTTTTAGCTCCACTTTGGTTAATATAGAAAAGCAGCTCTTTTTAAAGAAGCCGTAGCAAAGTGAGAGAGTCCACCCACAAAAGCCATGGAGCCACTAAAACTGTTTGGAGAATAAGAAGCAGCAGCAGCAGCAGCAGCAGCAGCTAAAAGCCAATTAATATTAACCATTTCAGTTCAGAGGTTATCCCAGCTGAAGGAACACTCAGACGTAGGGACAGCTCAATGCAATTGAAAGGCAGATCTGCCATTTGTTTCTATGGCCCAGGTACCTATGAAGAGGCTAAAGGCTTCCTGTGCAGCTTCAGAGGTCTTCAGACAGGTGCATCCAACTGTTAGATAAGATAAGCCTTGGTCTAGCTTGTACCTAAAAAGATCAGAATTGTGCAAGCCATAGTATTCCCTGTGACACATTATGGAAGCGAAAGTTGGACTTTGAAGAAGCAGGATAGGAAGAATATTGAAGCCTTTGAACTTTGGTGGTGCGGAAGACTTCTGAGAATACTGGGGACAGCCAAGGAAACCAACGGATCATTGAACAAATCAACCCAGAGTTCTCACTCAAGGCACAAGTGACCAGGCTCAAATTGTCACAGTTTGGATACATTATGTGAAGACCTAGTTCTCTGGAAAAGGCTCTAATGCTGGGAAAGGTGGAAGGAAAGAGAAGAAGAGAACGGCCAGCAGCAAGGTGGATGGGCTCAGTTACAGTGATGATCGGTGCACCGTTGGAAGACCTGAAAGACCAGGTTAGGGATAAATTTTTGTGGAGAAAACCTATGTGGTCGCTAGGAGTTGAAAATGACTTGGTGGCACATAATTTGTGAGCCAACTGCAACGAAATTTCATTCTATTGTGCACTTGTATAGTGTATAGTGGGATGACAATAAAGTTATTCTATTCTATTCTATTCTATTCTATTCTATTCTATTCTATTCTATTCTATTCTATTCTATTCTATTCATCAATCAATCAATGGTCTAGCTTTCATATTACACGGAGGCAGGCATTCACCAGATTTCAGATATGCTCACCCCTTGGTGACAATCAAGTGCATTTGAGGATCCTTGCTTATACTGGGGAAAGAAATGAAACATTGCCACAAAGAAACTGGATGACATTATTTTCCTTCCCCAAATTCCTTTGCTCACAAATCAGAGGATTTGGGGTGGATAATTGTATACTACTGTGGATAACCTCTGGTGTCTGTGGTCAGCATAAGATAAATATTTCTGTCAATCACATAATTCACCAAAGGTGTCATTCACCAGGACCACATCTCCAGATTCTAAGAAGGCTGCCTGAGATATTTGTGTTAGACCTGTTTAACAGCAGTTACCTAACATGTAGATGCAAATGAACATGCATTTTAAACCTCAATGTATATTTATTTATTTTATTTATTTTTCAAATTTTGCCACCGCCCATCTCCCCCCAAAAGAGGGACTCTGGGCAGTTTACAACACAGCTATACACTCTGTGCACTATATACACTATGTAGGTCAGATTTAACATACACATCTACAATTGTGTGCAAAATCAAAACCTTGTTTATTTGTTGCTGGAAACACTCTCATAAATGTCTAGCTTTCTCCACAGTAGCCCAAGTAAACATACGATAAATATCTATTAATACAAACTATTCATAGAAAAATCCATGTGAAAAATGCTATACCTACACGTTTATTCCCCCCTCCCTAGCTCCAGAACAATCTCAAATAAAATGAAATAAAATAAAAATACAATAGACATAAGTTTGTCAGATTCAGCATCTAAGAGCAGGTTAATATGCAGGAATAGAAAGGTAATGGCCTGTGCCTGACTATACTTACCCTGCTGTTAAAGGCATAGAATTGAAAGCTGGTGTCAGTTCTATAACTAATAACTGCAACATCATGCATTATTTTTAAAAAAACACATTACTGTTTATTTATAACATTTAAACACCTTCATAAATTGTCCTCTTAATATAATAGACTTACTTGGAAAAGATCTCCATTCATGTTGCTGACCTCTTTATTTGTTTTTTCCCCAAGCACTAATGAACAGGATTTTTCCTAGAACTTGAAGATATGAGTGATGTTACTGTGTTTGCAGGACCTTCTGTAAACTGTGTACACATATTCAAAGCTGAGTTTACAATTGAAGGCTCAGCCCCCTCGTTTGATCTCAATTCTTCTTTGGCAAAGTTTGGACAAAGGTGGGGTTTTTCTTGACACACCCCTCTGCACCACCCCCTTCAGCTCAAAAGGCACAACAGTTTACCCATGAGCAACAAAAGTCACAAACTGGAGCCCTTTATCCCTCTACATGAGCTTGCTGTTTGGATGGACAGCATGAATTATTTTTTTCTTCTTATGATTTGCATTGTGCAATTCTGTAATTTCAGTTCTGGACACATTCTTTCCCTACCCAAATGAACAAACCAAAATAGTGTTCCTTGCTTGTAGAAATACCAGAGAGGCTCCTGAACTTATGCTTTCACTTAGGCCCTAAACGGATGATCCAACCAAACAAGACTTCCAAACAATGGTTTATTCATGTTTTTTTTATTATGCTTATATTAGAGGTAGAGAATCTTTTATTGCCCAGTGCTGAGGACTACTTTCCAATTTAAACGGGGCCAAATTTCATGGGAATAGAACCACAAAATCAGCAAGAGCATCAGTCATATTGTGGACCCTTGTCCTGCATGTCTGCACAGAAGTAAGGGTATCAGATTGCTAAATTTCACAAGATTCTCGTAGCTTATTTTCAGGTAAGTGAACATAAAATTGTAGCCAACTGACAGTGAAATGAAGGTGCTTTCAACTCTCACCCATCTGTTTTCTATCCAATACAAAACGATCTACATAAAGATTTTTTTCTAGGGTGTTTGTATAAATTGCTGTCTGCACCACGCAGTTCTGCATGTGCTTACTCATCCTAGATCCAAATGAGTTCAGTGAGATTCCCACATCAGCAGGTAGGCGTAGTGCAGACTTCCTAAGCAGGATGAAACAGCCCAAATGAAACAGCCCAAGTGAACCACATGGATTGCCCTTGACCACTGCAACAGCTTTCAGAAGTCACCCTGGGGCACTACGAAATACAATGACAACCAGCTCCACCCACAGGCCTTGGTGGGGGACAATGAGGAACAAGTGACAAAACATGCATCATGGCCAAAACCCACCATTTAAGTTTTTGCATCAAGATACAAGCAAGTAAGGGCGGAGATTGCATCGTGATGTCAGGGCTTCTGTTGTCATTTTTGAGGCAATCTTGCTTTGCTGCAGATCCCTCTCTTTCTAGACACTCTAGGCCAGAAAAACGTAATTTAATAATGTGCTGGGCATTTGTGGAAGAGTTCCTAGGTCCCTGGGACACTGGCAGCCACCTATGGATTCCAGTGAGTATTTTTGACTGGGGCCAAGCATGATATTTGTTTGCCGCAAATGAAACCCTTTTAGCTTTACCAGCCTTTTTAATTTTCCACTTTAGTTTAGTTCTCCATTCTCCTTTGGGTGCTGCGTGGCTCACAATTTTTATTATTTTTTAATGTTAGCCTCTCTGAGAAACCTATTCAACTGAAAAAGCAGGATGATTTTAATACAAAAGACAATGTTAAGGCTGTTTTACTTGTGGGGTGAGGAGAGATAAAGCCAATTGATGGGGACGTGGCAGAAAAAAAGAGTTTGCCAGGGCATGTTTCTACTTGCATGGTTAGGTGTAAGTAGGGAGAGGCCATAAGTCTTAAGATAGACTGTGAAAAGGGATGGCAATTCCAAATTACATTCACTGGTAGTTTCAGTTTGCACAAGGAGTAGATACTAGATTGCTACATCCTATGATGCTAGAGTGGCCATGTGCCCTACGTGTACAGTTCAGGGTATTTGTGGATTTACATTTCCTGTTCAAGAATCAGTGGGCAGCTGTGGCCAGGAAGGCCTTTACACAAATTCATATAATGCCCCAATTATGCCCATACCTGGACCAGAAGGCCCTTAGGACAGTCACTCATGCATTGGTCACCTTGTATTTGAAATATTGCAATGTGCTCTACATGGAACTGCCCTTGAAAACCACTCAGAAACTGTGGCTTTTCCACAACTCACAGTGGCAAGAGTAGTTACAAGCATGCTATGGTATCTGTACATAACACCTCTGTTTTGTGAGCTGTACTGGTTACCAATAGGTTTCCCAGTGCAATTCAAGGTGATGGTTATCAGCTATAAAGACCTTTGTGGCATAGGGATGGTTATTTGAGGGACCATCTCTCTTCCATAGCTTCTGTCCATCCTAAGCAATGATGCAGAGTCAGCACGCTTCGGATCCCACCAAACAGACAGTGTCACCTGATGGGACCCAGGAAGTGGACCTTCTCTTTCACAACACCTGCCCTCTGGAACAGTGCCTCCAAGGTTTGCATGCCCCCCCCCGGACCCTATTTAAATGAGCCCTTAAAACCTGGCTCTTCCCACAGGCCTTGGACTAGAGTGGTTGGTGAACTTCTTGTGGGATGTTGGTTTTGGTGGTGCTGGCACTCTTTACCTATTTCATGTTGTATACCACCCAGAGTTAGGATAGCATTGGGCAGCCCAATAAACAAACAAACAAATAAATAATGCAAAACAATCTTCCATTTGAAGGCATCCTCTGTTTGAGAAAGTATTTGAGCTGTCCAATTTAAAAGAGAAAGATCCATCAGAAAAGGGAGCACAAGGCCTTCAAGTTATCCATCGAAGTGTCTGCCTTTTTCAAGTAAGGGCACAGTTTGATTGCCAGGCAGGAGGGCTTAATGCTTGCAATGGTTCTTCTTCCTAAAATGATTGCTTGTCAGCAGATGGCACTCTGTCCACATGAGTTTAGGGAATTCCCACTCTGGCATTTTCTTCACTTTAAATACATCACAGTGCTGGCGTGGGTGCAAATAATCAGCATCAGACAGGGCATTAATACAAGGAACTGCAATCCCTTTGCACCTGGATCAGCACCTGCCACTCTCTTCACTCTAGTTAATTGAGTCAGTATGGATTGGCTCACAGCAACGTCGAAGTGCCACCATTTTTCAGGCATTTTGATCAGTACACAAACAAGCAACTTAGCAGGGCTTTTGGTCAAAGTTATAAATACAAGAGGTTAGTTAATACTGGATAAGACCATTGTCCACGCTGCTCAGTTTCGTCTACACTGGCTGGCAGTGGTCCCCTTCTAGGGTTTCAGGCATATTTTCCAAACCATCTTGCAGTTGCAAGGAGTGTTCTTCAGACCTGTTGTATAAAAAATGTGAGAGGGACACACCAGTTACTGAAAGCAAAGGTTGACATACTTTTGACACACACAAATATGTAGCCTTGGATCATTTTCCTCAATAAATCAATGAACAAGTATGTTTTTGACTCATTTGTTTCATTGGGTTCTCTTTATCTAGGTTTAGAATTTGTGTGTTTTAGGTCATATTGTTTTAGGTCATATTTATGCAGAAATACTGAGCATTCAAAAGGGTTCATGAACTTTTAAGCACCACTGTATATCGATACCGAGAGTGGGTTCACATAACTACCCGGGTTAAAAAAAACAATTCCTGTCTTTATATGTGCCTAAACAAAGTATTGTGGCTTAATTTGATAGCCTGGTTTATTAATTAATTTACTATATTGTATACTACTAGATTCCCCCGTCTTATGGTACTGCACAATTAAAATCAAAACAAAATACAACAAATAAATAAGTCAACATAATATACCTAAAACCAATCAAACCACACTTCAATGATAACATTAAAACTAAACTAAATGGGCATCCAATGTCCAGATGCCAACTTCCAAATGCCTTTCAGCACAACTTCTTCAAAGCCTTCCTGAATCTGAGGAGCAAAGACACCATCCATGTCTCTAAAAGGAGGCAGTTCAAAGGGGTGGGTGCTACCACAGAAAAAACATATGTTTCTTGCTTTCCCATGAAGGAGGAAGCCGCAGCATGCCCATCTAAGAGAAACACACCAGATAGGTAGTTTCCACCTGAAGAACAGGGTTCTGCAGTGTAATGGGATGTGAGAATAACCTTGGGAGACAGGAGGAAGAGCCGCAGCCTAGACAATGGTCTGATAAGAGAAATCTGATAAGAGAAATCTCTTTGATTGGTAGAGAAATCTGAGTCCCAAGCTGGAACAGGGGTGGAGAAAGTGTCTGAGAAGGGGCCCTGCCTAGTTCTCTGGAAAGTAAAGGCAGGGGAGCGGGGGAAGGGTTTTCAGACTTGCAAGATTCTGTTATTGTAACCTTATAATAGAGGTAGTATTGGTACTCATGGTTTTAGTTTCCTGTCTGGATTACCTCGCAGGGCTGACATGCAGGTACCCAAATGCCAAGACATGTAGGGCTTTGTATGTCAATACCAGCACCTTGAATTGTACCTGAAAACCTATTGGCAGCCATTGCAGCACCCACAGCACAGGTGTTATATGTGAATAGCAACTCTTATCTGCTAACATGCAGCTGCAGGATTTTGTACCAATTGTAGTTTCCAAATAGTCTTTTGAGGCACCCCATGTAGAGGCATTGTAGTAATTTAACCAGGAAGAGCATGAGTTACTTCTCCAGAAAGGGCCACAACTTGGGCTCAGCCAAAGCTGGCCAAAAGCATCTCTAGCCACAACCTCTACCCTCTGTGAAGGAGTAGCTGTGAGCCTAGGAGAACCTCCAAGCCATAGACCTGCTCCTTCAAGAAGCATGCTACCCCATCCAGACTAACCACTGGAAAAGTCAGAGCCATGTGGTTTTTGGACAAGCAGAAACCTACCCTTGCTGGGACCGAATTTCAACCCTTTTCTTCTCATCCAGATCCTTATAGCCTCCAGTCACTGGATTAGGACTTCCACTACACCTTCCTCTCATAGGAACCAGGGACAGATCCTAAAAGTCTCCAAAATTGAACAGGTCCCCCTAACCCCCCCTAAAAATCTTCAAGAAGCAACAGTTAGAACCGGACATGGAACAACCGACTGGTTCAAAATTGGGAAAGGAGTACGACAAGGCTGTATATTATCACCGTGCTTATTTAACTTATACGCAGAGTACATCATGAAAAATGCCGGGCTGGATGAATCACAAGCCGGAGTTAAGATTGCCGGGAGAAATATCAACAACCTCAGATATGCAGACGATACCACCCTAATGGCAGAAAGTGAAGAGGAACTAAAGAGCCTCTTGATGAGGGTGAAAGAGGAGAGTGCAAAAGCTGGCTTGAAACTCAACATTAAAAAAACACAGATCATGGCATCTGGTCCCATCACTTCCTGGCAAATAGAAGGGGAAGAAATGGAAGCAGTGACAGATTTTATTTTCTTGGGCTCCAAGATCACCGCAGACGGTGACTGCAGCCATGAAATTAAAAGACGCTTGCTCCTTGGGAGGAAAGCTATGGCAAACCTAGACAGCATATTAAAAAGCAGAGACATCACCTTGCCGACAAAGGTCCGTATAGTTAAAGCTATGGTTTTTCCAGTAGTAATGTATGGCTGTGAGAGTTGGACCATAAGGAAGGCTGAGCGCCGAAGAATTGATGCTTTCGAACTGTGGTGCTGGAGAAGACTCTTGAGAGTCCCTTGGACTGCAAGGAGGTCAAACCAGTCAATCCTAAAGGAAATCAACCCTGACTGCTCATTGGAAGGACAGATGCTGAAGCTGAAGCTGAAATACTTTGGCCACCTAATGCGAAGAGAGGACTCACTGGAAAAGACCCTGATGCTGGGAAAGACTGAAGGCAAAAGGAGAAAGGGACGGCAGAGGATGAGATAGTTAGATAGCATCACCGATGTAATGAACATGAATTTGAGTAAACTCCGGGTGACAGTGGAGGACAGGAAGGCCTGGCGTGCTATGGTCCATGAGGTCACGAAGAGTCGGACACAACTAAACGACTGAACAACAACAACAAAATATGATTAGCAAGTGTCCTTCCTCAAAATCAAATACATAAGAAAATCTGGAGAGTCCTACTAATGTAAGAGATCTGAAATAATGTAATTGACTTCAGCCACATATTTCCAAGTCGCATCTGCCCCAACAAACATGGTCCGCAATGTGGGATGATGAGATTTTCCATCCAATAATGTTTTTAGGAGCATGTAATGCCCTTCTCATCTAACTCCTTTGCTTTCAATGAATGGATCAGAACTTCAGAAAGGTGGCATCTCTCACATCATCATCATGAATGTATATGTTTAGAAACAATAAACAAAAAAAAAATAAACAAACAGACAAACCATCAGTCCCATAAGAATACTTTAACAGGAATTTAGTAGGAGTTTGGGCAGAAGTAATTTAGGACTCTGAGAAACTTCCTTAGTTAAAATTCCCTCTTCAGCCATGTATTATTGTAAGGCAAGTACATCCTCCTTCACACCTGGTCATCCAAGAATGTGTGGCTAAATATGTTTGAAGACCACTAATCTTAAATAATTTGTCATGGATATATGCAGAAGCAGACATATATAGAGACACTGATTTTCATGAGATCTCTTGGAAACCAATTTCACACGGGGTGACAAGATAAGAACATAAGAACCGTGCTGAATCATTCCCAAGCCCTATCTAGCTCAAGGTTATTCTTTCCATTATGGTCAACTAGATGAGTTCCAGAAGGCAAACACACATGTCCTGAGGACAACCACCATCTCTTTCCAGCACCTGGAAGACGCTGACAGACATTGCTGTTAAGTATGTGAAGCAGTTGTGATTTATCTCAATGGAGTGCTTTGCACTTGGGCAACACAATTGCCTCATCACGCTACAGAAGAAACTTGATTTGCCTCAATTCTTTGCATCACCTTTTAGTCTCATCCAGCAGTTGATTAAGGCAGAAGCCTCTATCAGCACTTCCAGGAGCTGACTGGAGGTCCTGTGTGAAGCTTCTGGAAAGGTCCACTGCCAGCACACCCCTTACTGGAACTGCCACAGGCGGCTTTCGAACTGAGCAGAGCATAGTGAAGCCCCACAGCTGCTTTGAGAAGTGGGGTGTGTGTGTGTGTCTGTTGCTTTACAAAGCAACTTGGAAGGGGTGTTTTGCACAAAAGTTCTTCAGAGCAAATCTCCTTTCTGAAACTTTGCCCATCACCACTCCCAGCCTTTCCCTACAGTTGTCTAAGAGTGTGAAAAGTCATCCAAGCGGATGGCCAAGATTACATATGGAGCTAGCACATTCCATCCTTTAACAGAACTTGCCATGCTCCAGAGATGTCCTGGGAACTGCAACCCCACACATTCTTGATTATTGTAGGCTGATCGGGTTTTGTAGTCTTAATGAAGATTTGTAGTCTTGTAATCTGTAGTCTTAACTGAAGAGCCCCAGGCTGGAGAAGGCTCTTGGATAAGGAGCGAAACGTTTCCATTAAGAAAATAGAAATCCAGTTGACATGATTCAAGCTACAGACTTTCTCCAAGATATTTTCCTGCCGGAGAGATGCGGCCACCCTCGGCCTCGGATGCGGTCTAAGCTAGGTCTACGCTGGAGTTAAAGGGACGGTATTTCAACTTCAAGACCGCCGGGGCAAGCACCGCCCTCCCTCTCCTGGCTGGGGAGTCTTGCTCCCAATCTTTCGAATGGGAGCCATAACTTAGAGCAAGCAGCCAGATGGGGAACGACCCGGCTTGATCTTTCCGGCCGAAGGAGCCGCTCTGCTCGTTCCCGCCTCGGCCGCTGATGGACGCGGGACACGTGGCCCTACAATGCAGACACACGACCGGCCTCCGCCGGTCCAGCCGCTTGCCTCCAACCTTCTCCCGAGATCCTTTGCGCGGGAAGGCGGGTCTAGGTGGGAAGAAGGAGGGGCCTGCTTTTGGGGATGACCCGGCAAACGGGAGGGAGTGATTTGCTTGCAGAGCCGAGCGACGCCTGCGGGAGAGCAAAGTCTTGTTTCTCTCCGCATAAAAGCAGCCGAAGACGCTCGCTTGGCCCGTAAATAGAAGGGGTGGGGGTGGGGGTGGGGGTGGGGGGGATGAGACAGAGAGAGAGAGATTTTCTGTGGCTGCGCTAGACGCACCGGTCCCACGTCCCCGGCTATTTACCTTTTGGGAAAGGAGACTAGAAAGGGCTTGAGTGCCTCCCTCTTTCCCTCGATCTCCTTCTCTCCAATGGGAACGAGACCTCTTCTCCCGGGCTGCTCATTAGCATAAACTGGAGCTAAGATGCTTAAACCCCTCATTATTTAATATGTTCTAATGGGGCAGAACAGGGGGAGGGCGGCGCTTGGAGGCCGAGCATAAGATGCGTCCCTTTCCCCCTTTTGAATTTTTTTTAAGGGAATCATAATGAAAAAGACTCCCAAAGAAGGGACAGAAACAATGAAGGCTTGAAGAACAAGGCAGAAATCGTCCAGGAGTGCCCGTGCTGAGGTCAATGCCACGGTCACCCCATTCTGAAAGAAAAATTTAAACAGCGAGAAAAGGAGAGAGAGAGAGAGAAACCACGACCTAGTTGAAGCGGGCGAGAACAGAAAACCCGCTTGCCATAACTGTTTCGTCTTCCTTTCCCCGTTCCAGGCTGAAGAGGAAACCGTTGGAAGAATCTTTCTGAAATGCTCAGCGCGAGTGAAAACCTCCCGTTTAGAAGAGCTGCCTCCGTTTTGTTTGTTTAATTGCGCATTAACACAACAAGCAACGCGCTTTAGACGCATCTTGCCTAGAAGTCAACTTGGCGCCACTTTTGAAAGCGAGGGGGGGGGAGGAGGGGGAGGAGGAGGAAGAAGAAGACCACCACCACCACCACCACCAAAGCAACCCAAATCTGGGGCAAAAAACCTGTAACAAATCCATGTAAATTGTTCCACTTCTGCATTTATTTAACCCCAGCAACAATATTTTAGGACGCAGGTATTTCGTTGGAAAACATTCAACAAAGCCAGTTTGGTCTAGCGCAGCGTTTCTCAACCTCCTCAGCAGGGCTGCGGAGTTGAAGCCCACACAGCTTAAAGTTGCCGAGGTTGAAAAACACTGGTCGAGTGGTTAAGGCTCCAGGTTAGAAACTAGGGGACTGTGAGTTCCAGTCCCGCCTTAGGCATGAAAGCCGGCCAACTCACCTCACAGGGTGGTTGTTGTGGGGAAAATAGGAGGAGGGAGGAGTATTGGGTATGTTCGCTGCCTTGAGTTATTTATAAAAATAATAAAGGCGAGATAAAAAAAATGTTTTTAAAAAGTGAGTTAACTTCTCTCCCTCTCCCTCCTTGGCAGCCCGCTTTATTTTATTTTCCTGGGTTGCGCCTATTCTTCCTTTATCTCCTCTTTCCTCCCCCGGGTATTCAGCGGTCTGGGTCTGCGGGTGCGCGCACGCGGCCGGACGCTCCGCTCCCGCGCCAGTTGCCACCCACTGCACGCTCTCTCGTCTGTTACCGAGATGTTTCTATACAAACTTCAGCGTCCAGTTGTCATATTAACTATTACACGGCGTAATGACTGAAATCGTGAAAATAAGAGGGAGACGCGAGAGACCTCGCCCCCGCCCAGCGATCCCCCCACCACTTTTTGTCCTCCTCCTCCTCCTCCTCCCTCCTCCTCCTTTTTTGCCTGCTCAAAGATTTTTTTTTTCAAAAGAACCTTTGCAACAAAAGCACTAATTGGGCTCCAGAAAATACCCTGACAAGGCATGGAAGATAAGTTTCATAAAGCCCCACAATTGTGAAGGGGGAGAGAGAACTCTCAATAGACCCCACGCTTCTTTTCTAAACTCTCTTGCTGAGCCAAAAAATAGGCTGATTCTTGAATGCTAGGCCAGCAGAGAGAGCGAGAGAGCGAATTCCCTGGATATTGTAAAGGACCCCCTTTTTCCTCGCTTGTTCTGTCTTCCCCATCCTCCCAACCAGGCGAGTTATGTCTTCTATGGGGAGAATAAGCTGGGCTTTTTTTTTTAATTAAAAAACCCGATGAAAGACCTTTTACTTCGTTTTTTGATCTTAGACGTGGAAAAGAAAGAGGGGAGGAGATGTGCCGGAGTTCCAAGCCACTGTAACAAAATACGGGTATAAGAATCATCGGGTTCCTTTCTCCTCCGATAAAAGTTCCAAATGTATGGATTCTTTTGAAGATCTGTATTTAGATTAACAGCTTTCGTTATAGGCTTCCAAAGGCAGGCACCCCATCATAACTGACATGCACAGGGATGAAGGGGGAGCTTTAAAGCAAAATAAAAAGCAGAGAAACGGGGGGGGGGTAAAAGAGAGGGGGCATTTTAAGAAAATAGGACAGGGGCTGCAACACCTCCCCTCCCCCTCAAAAAGTATACTTATGATAATGATATGGGAATTTCTTAATTTAAGGTGATCAGGATAGAGAATATTTATCATGATGGGGAAATTAAGGACTCTTAATTGCAGGTGCAGAACTAAGGAAGGATCCTGGGTGGGCTGTGGAGAGAGATCACATTTCATATATATAACTCTTTTAGTTCAATAGCTACATTTCTCTGAGAGGTAATTTGAATAGGAAGCCAGAGAGTATGCTAATTTAGGAGCAGGTTTTTAAAGGGATTTTAAAATTGTCTCCCGGCAACTTAAGGAATTTCTCTGTAGTCTGAGATCTAACTTAGTTGGAAACTTGTCTAGATTAAATTAGGTTATAGATAGATAGATGGCCTGGTTTGGTTGACTTGCTTCTATAGCATTTGTGAAGTTGAGTTATGTATCTAGTAAGTAAGTTAGTTTATTGTTGCAACCACAGGTCATAACAATATAGCATAGCATAAAATGACTATGCTATTTAAAATAACTTAAATATTTATTTCAAAGTTTAAATGACAGCAGAGCAAAAGTAGCAACCTGACTGCTAACAGTTGGAAACACATCTGCAAGAAGACAGTTCAATGGTTTGGGGTCCAAGCCCTTGAGTTCACCTACCGCCAATAATTTGGCCCTGATCTCATTGTAAGTGGGGTAGTGGAGGACATAATGAATGACCAATGCCACAAGGACAGAGATGTTGTTCAACAGGACATGTATCAAGTGGCTCAAGTCTGCTTTTCTGCAATCCCTTGTCATCATTAAGGTGCCTGGCTAATAAACCCACTTGCTAAGTAGTCCCACTGAATTCAGTGAAACTAACTTCAGTGTGTAGAACTGCATTGTCACTTTCATTTGTTTTGTTAGAAACATTTCAGCTCTACCAATTCATATGACCAAACTGGTATGTTGTTGTCAAAGATGGATGTTAACTGAGTATTTAAAACTGAAAATGGAAAAGGAAATGCAAAACGGCCCATTCCATCTATTGACAGGCCACTTTATTTATGTATGTATATTTCAAAATTTTGGCCACCCAATTCCAACAACTCTGAGTGGCTTAAACAATTAAAAAAAGAAATAAAAACAAGACCACAACATTGGGATCATCCAGAGGGGAATTTGTTGGATTTTTGCCAGCTGCCTAATTGGATCCACTCCATCAGGCTCCAGAGCAGAGGAAAAGAGGAGAAGGGTTCAGCTCACCTCCCCCTACTCGTCATATCACTGGCAACCATTCTATCCTGTTACCCGAACAGTTTTCACACCAATTGGTCATCAAATTAGCCTTTTCTCCTAGTCTCTGCCAAGCCCTTTGCCTTATCTGTCATGTTGTTTAGATAATAAGCTTAAGAACAGAAACCAGTCCATTTCTGGCTAAAGTGTGGATTAAACATGCTTCAAATGAATACATAAGTATTTAAATGAATAGCTTTTCTGCATCTTTATGTGTTGGCATTTCAAGTAGAACCCAAAATTTGGTCCCTATGAATATACGATTGTACTAACCTGTCCCACTGCTATCAGAATGCAGCGATGGAGGAAGCCAAGAGAATTCAGTCTGCATGACGGAGACATTATGCTATGGGCAAAGACAGAGCACTGTAGGTGTGCAAAGTGGTGACATCATTCAATCTCCCCAGAGTTAATTAAAGCATAATCACAATGCAATAGAAGATGTTCCCTCAGAATGATGTTCAGTATTGGACAGAGGAACCTGGTAAAGTATCCAAGTTCCCCCAATATGTACATAATTAACCATTCACCCACAGGGCGCAGAAGTGCAACATAAATCCTTCATTGGCCTTCACAGGTTTTCAGCCATTTGCCAAGTTGCCACTCAGTTCACTCCACCCAGGCCTCCACCAGAAACCTATGACTCATGATGAACACATTTAGAGATTAGGGGAAGCTGCTGTACATGTATAGCTGAAAAACATGACAGAAACCTAAAGTTAAAGAACAAAATGGATTCTTTCTTTTTCAATGCTCTCTTTTAATTTAGTTTTATTTTTTAACCTGCAAATAGTCCTCCTGTGCTAACCTCTTCATGCTTGAATATCTCAGCCAGTTAGCTGCTCATACAGACACATGGAAGCCCAGAGTGGGAAGGGACCAATTCTACCATCATCCCTGCTCAGTGCAGGAAATCTGATAAAAACATCCCTGACAAATGTCTATCCAGTCTCTATTTGACCACATCCAGCAAAAGGGAGAACACCATCACCCTGGACAACTGATTCAATTGCCCGATTGTTCTTATCATTAGGAAATATTTCTGCTAGTAGCATTCAACCAGAATATAACTTAATTCAAGTTTATTCCAATTATTCCCACTATTCTGCTTTCTCCACTCTGGGATGATAGAAAGCAGGTCATGGCTACTGTCTCTTCCTTCTGTGTGATGTCCCTTCAGGAATCTGAAGATCGGATTCACACAACATGCTTAGTTTGGCTACTGAATTAAGCCATTTTCTGGATCTGCACAACCCAGTGAGTCACAAACTAACCAAATGTGCTGGCTCAGACAACCCGCTAAGTCACAAGTAAACCAAGTTTAAGCTAACCTAGCTTAGTATGTTGTATAAATACAGTTGCAAGATCTTTCAGTGACCTAGTTAAGCACGCTGTGTGAGCAGGACCATTCAGGTTCTGATCTACTGTACCTCCAAGATCCTTTGACATCTTCTATGGTTTTCTTGTTAAAATATCTTCCCTGGCTAAGGGTCTGCTTCCAAGCACAATTCAAAATTTTGTTTATCATCATGACGTAGGATCAGGCTTTCTGACATTAAGTAGTTCTGGAAGAACCTTTCTCTTGGTCCTCCATAAATGTTTAGGAAGGAGCAGAAAAATGACTACTAGGCTTTGGAAGTCCATACCAAAGGACTAGGAGCTAGGAGTACCCTCTTTGTTGTCCTTCTGCCAATAGTTGAAAATGTTTTATTTTGTCAAGACTCTGGGATTTTCAGCTGACAAAGTTGATGAGTATTTTTTGTTGACTTTTTTTTAAAGGGTATGTGATTTAATCTTGTTTTAATCTATTTGTTAGCTGCCTTAAGTACCTTTCTTTGGCAGAGAGGTGGGATACAACTCCCATAATAAATATATACGTACATATTTTCACTAGCTGGTACTTTCTTCTTTTTTTCATATGCAAGAGCATTACATCTTTACGATCTCCTGTTTTCAGTCTGAAACAATCTGAGCCACTGTATCATTTCAGAACTTAATAATGCCATTCTACTGCATTTGCTGACCTGTTTTCCTTTTGATGGTATCAGTCTTACATAGTAAAGGTAAAGGTTTTCCCCTGCACAGTCGTGTCCGACTCTAGGGGCCGGTGCTCATCTCTGTTTGTTAGCCGAAGAGCTAGCGTTGTCCGAAGACGCTTCTGTGGTCATGTGGCTGGCATGATGCGTGCAGAATGCTGTTACCTTCCCACTGAAGTGGTACCTATTTATCTGCTTGCATTTTGCATGCTTTCGAATTGCTAGGTTGGCAAGAGCTGGGGTGAGTGCGGGAGCTCACTCCGTCACATGGCACTTGGGTCTCGAACCTCCAAACTTGCAACCTTCCGATCGACAAGCCTGGCGTCTTAACCGCTGAGCCATCGTGCCCCTCTTATCAGTCTTACATAACTCTCTTGAAAAATATACACAGCCTTTTCACATTATCCTTTCCAAATCTTATGTCTTTCTCATATGTTGGAGTTCAACTCTCATCATCCCCAGTCACCATGGCCAAACAGTCTTGCACTTTAGGTCTATCTCACACTTAATATCTGGTGTAAGTAGGATGATAATGACAGCAAAGTCACCAGCAGCCCAGGCATATAAGCAGACAAATGCAACCATCTTTGCATTATGTCCATTAGTACCAGCAGTTTGTTTGTCCTTTGGCAAGCCAGACTCCCCCCCCCCCCCCCAAAGCTACCATGAAGAGAAAGCCATATGGGTGAGATTGCTGCCATCATCTCAACCTCTCAAGATACTCTCTACCACCCGGGTCAACTTTGCCATCTTTTTTTTCCAGGCAAGTGAACCTACCTTTAAATATGGTATAGGGCTTTTGCCAAGCATTTTTTATTTTCTAAATGTGCCGAGAGATATTCTTGAAAATAAATATGAAGCTGTATGGTGCCATCTCACATGGTATCATGCAAACTTCCCATCTAATTTATTTAATTAGTAGTTTTGTAAAAACACAATGTCAGAAGATTGGAGCCAGGCAGGTGCCAAGGGAGGCGTAACTGGTGCCCATGAACCCAAGGCTGCTTCCGCTGAAGCACTGCATGAGAGATTTTCTTTAGAAGGTATTTCTTGCCAAGCTATTTGAGAAATGTAATTCCCCTCTATCACTCATAAAAATGAACATAAATCTACACAATAATTCTTTGGGCTTATCTACAATGGTGGCAGGATATTTGTCCTCAGTGAGCCGGTTTTACAAATCTCTCCTGAGTCTTGAACAGGTGTTGGTATGCTTGCACTGATGAAATTTGTCCATCTACAAAGATACCTGCTGCAAAATAAGTCCAAGTGGAATGGGCTTTGGATTTATTACATATCTAAGGCTTAAATCTTTAAAAAAAACTCTTTGGGGAAGAAAAGGAAGAAGCTATACTTCTAATACATATTGTGAGCTGTGCTCGCAAGAAACAGAGATTTCCTTTTATTTTCCTTTAATATTTAATATTCCTTTTATTTATAAGGGGCCACCACGCCCCTTATTAGAGAAGAAATTCACCACAATGTTTCTTCCAAATTTATTTATTTAAATGGATTTATATGGCTGTCCATCTATGCACACTTGTTCTTTTGATCAGTTTGATACTCAATCATTTTTACTGAGATATAAACCCTATTACGGTGAAGAGTCTTTTGTAAATGAACAAATACTTTCAAATTCAAACTTCTTCTGCTTGTTTATTCGTTCAGTCGCTTCCGACTCTTCATGACTTCATGGACCAGCCCATGCCAGAGCTTCCTGTCGGCTGTCGCCACCCCCAGCTCCCCCAAGGTCGAGTCCGTCACCTCCAGAATATCATCATTGCCCTTGGTCGGCCCCTCTTCCTTTTGCCTTCCACTTTCCCTAGCATCAGCTGCTTCTTCTTCTGCTTCTTCTGCTTCTTCTGCTTCTTCTTCTTTCTTCTTCTTCTTCTTCTTCTCCTCCTCCTCCTCCTCCTCCTCCTCCTCCTCCTCCTCCTCCTCCTCCTCCTCCCAAGCTAATTTCTGTTGTAATACTCTATCATTTCCTACAAGATGCTGAACTGGAAATGCAATCCAGTCCAGCAATATTCCAGTCAGAGAGACACTAAAACATGGGTTGCAGATGAAACCTCTGGGGTTTCACTACCGAGCAGCAGCTTTCCTTCATCTCATGGCCTGCAGATGTATTGGACTCAGTGCAACTCTGGTAGGCTTTGGGAAAACATCCATTTCGGCACCCGCCAAATTTTTTCTCTGCGGCAATGCATAATGTTATTGTATTGTCGAAGGCTTTCACGGCCGGAGTTCGATGGCTGTTGTGGGTCTTCCGGGCTGTGTGGCCGTGTTCTGGAAGTTGTGGTTCCTAACGTTTCGCCAGCATCTGTGGCCAGCATCTTCAGAGGGCAGGAGCACAGATAGAAGCAAAATCTGTGCTCCTGCCCTCAGAAGATGCTGGCCACAGATGCTGGCGAAACGTTAGGAACCACAACTTCCAGAACACGGCCACACAGCCCGGAAGACCCACAACAGCCATAATGTTATTGTTTTCTCCATTGTTTTGAGTTCATTCAGTATAGCCAAGTAAATGGAACGTGGGGAAAAGGCAAAATACTGGAATAAATAATATTACTGCCTCGTATGAGTATTAATCTACTTGATTATTTCATATATTGAATAATTCTTTGTCTGGCCCAAGGCATTTGTCTCTACAGTATTATCCCCTTAAAGATCCCTGATTGGGCAACAATTCTTATTAGTTAACAAATCTGGCGGGCACGAGGGTGAATGAGGGTGCTATATTAGGACCAGTCCTCCCTGAACTCTGTTGGGGTTGTTTCCAAGGAAAGACGCTTCAGCTTATGCAACTTCAAAGCGTTCTTTCTTCTTCCTTTAGGGAATACCGTTAACAAATTGATCGGGCAATTTCGACAGCAGGATGCAGGCAGCTTAATCAAATCATTTTGGAGGTATTTTGGCTTTCCTCGCCGACTCGTAGAGCGCCAAGAGAGAAGGAAACGGGCGTATCAGCATCCTTTGTGGGAAAAGCCTCCAGCTCAGGGACGCCGCCAGGTTGGCCCTGCAAAGCGCCCGTTCCTCTCGACCTCTGCAGCTCCCCGGCGCTCTTCAGGCGGGCGCTCCACCGCCTCTATTTCATCCGATCCGCCCCAGCGCGTTGCAGGAACGGTTGTCCTTCCAACTGGCCGCGCTGTCCGCGGCCGGCCGGCCGGCCTCCCGTCCGCCGCTTTGGGCCACCCGCTGTCCTTTTTCTACCTCGACCCCGGAGATGCCTCTAAAGAGGCACCGCCATATCCCTCCTCCCAGAATTCTGGGAATTGAGAATTATACCCAGAAGCTTGAGAAAGGGTCCGGACCCCTCGTGCAAACTCCATCCCTCTGGACACCCTGCCTTCTCTCTTGGAGACTCGAACGCCAGTCGTCCCGCATCTTTCCCTGCTACCCTTCCTCAACCCCTCCTCCTCCCCCGGCCCATTACCGCCTACTTCTACGGTCAACCAATCGGCGCTCGCTGATCCGTGTGGGCCCCATCCTTCCTCATCCCCAAGCTGTGGTCCAGCCCAATTGTTTATTCAGCGGCTGGGCCAACGGCACGCGCCGGGCGCACGCACTTGCAACAACAAACCTTGGAAGGGGAGAGGTGGAGGGGAGAAGCGGAGGCGGAGCTCGGTCCAACGCGTGTGCGGGGTTTTCTCCCGGTCTCAGACTGTGCGCGCGCGCTTCCCTCCGTATCGAGCTTTCCTCGCCATCCATCCAGTCCCTCCTCACCCCACCCCACCCCACCCCACCCCCCCGCAACGAAAAGGCGGCAGCTCTCTTCCGCTCACTGCCATTCACTGTAAAGCCGGGAGTGTGGAAGGCGCAAGGTGCAGGGTGGGCGTGAGGAGACGGAGAGGCAGCCGAAGAGGGAGGAGGAGGCGCGAGCGTTAGGGGGGGGGGGGGAGTGAAGTGTGAAAAGAAGGGGGGGGGGAGACGCTAAGCGGAGCTCCGGCCATCCCTTATAAGAGAGACAATCTCTGGTCCTTTTTTGGCAAAAGAGCTTTGGCCAAGCAGGCTGCGCACACGCGAGCGCCACGAGCCTTCCTCGGTTGCAAAGAAAGGGGAGGAGGGAAAGCCATCGGAGCTCGCCGGCGTTCTACCTTCTGCAAGCCTCCCCCCTCTCCCTTCCTGATTCTCTTCTCTTCCTCCCCCGCGCCTAAGGCCAGCAAACGCCGCGAGCCCCGCCGCGCGCCTTGCCTCCTCCGTGCGGCCGCCCAATGGCCAGCGGCAGCCCTGCCAAGATGGACAGCAGCGCCAGCCAGCCGCCGCCTCCCCCGCCATTCCTCCAGCCCGCCTGCTTCTTCGCGGCGGCCGCCGCGGCCGCCGCAGTAGCCGCCTCACAAAGCGCGCAGCAGCAGCAGCTGAGCCCGGCGGCGGGCGGCCAACAGAACCAGCCCTCTCCGGGCGCCGCCAAAGCGTCTGTTGCGGCTGCGCCGAAGCAGCCTCAACAGCAGGTCAAGCGGCAGCGCTCGTCGTCGCCGGAGTTGATGCGCTGCAAGAGACGCCTCAACTTCAGCGGCTTCGGCTACAGCCTCCCTCAGCAGCAGCCGGCGGCGGTGGCGCGGCGGAACGAGCGGGAGAGGAACCGCGTCAAGCTCGTCAACCTGGGCTTCGCCACGCTCCGCGAGCACGTCCCCAACGGCGCGGCCAACAAGAAGATGAGCAAAGTGGAGACGCTGCGCTCGGCCGTCGAGTACATCCGAGCCCTGCAGCAGCTGCTCGACGAGCACGACGCCGTCAGCGCCGCCTTCCAGGCCGGCGTCCTCTCGCCCACCATCTCCCCCAATTACCCCAACGACATGAACTCAATGGCAGGCTCGCCTGTCTCCTCGTACTCCTCGGACGATGGGTCCTACGATCCCCTCAGCCCCGAAGAGCAGGAACTGCTGGATTTCACCAACTGGTTCTGAGAGGCCCTGGTGGCCCTCTCCGCTCTGGCTTTGCAGCAGGTGGGTTTGGCTTGGCTTCTCGGGCGGGGATTCCAGGCGCTGGGGGCGGCGGCGGGCTCTTGGGGCGCCGGTGGCCCCCTTGGGCGCACGAGGAGGAAGAGGAAGGAGGAGGCAGCAGCTTGCTGGTCCTAGAGCAGTGTTGCCCAACCCCGGCAGCTTGAAGATGTGTGGACTTCAGTTCCCAGAATTCCCCAGCTCTGCTTGCTGGGGAATTCTGGGAGTTGAAGTCCACACATCTTCAAGCTGCCAAGGTTGAGAAGCACTGTCCTAGAGAGCACCACCGGGGAACTTGCTGCTCTGAAGAAGAGCATTTAAGAAAGCCCTGCCCGGCAGAGGACTCCAAATGCAGTTGTGAGGGTTTGGGGGATGAGAACCACATCCCACTTCCAGTCACACAACAGTTTTAACCTGGTTATTGACAGGGGCTGTCATAATAACCACAAATTAAAGCAAATGGCTGCTTTGCAGAAGATGCTAAGAGGCAAAACAAAAACCAGCTTAACATTAACCAAGCTTGACCTGTTGACTGAGAGCAGCCTGCTAATTTTTTAACTGACCTCATTAAGCTGTTGTGCGAACACAGCCAATGAGAATTGAGAGGCAACGCTGTGGTGCATTTTTCAGTTGATGGCAATAAGGTGGAGTGAACGGGTCGAACGGGAAATCGGGTGTCCTTGTCAAAACCAAAGTTGTTGCTTAGATTCCCAAGTGACATCTGGGGTGGGTAGCTGTGTTTGAACGTCGGGCTGCTGCAGACCACCAAGTACTTGAAAAATACCCCTGCAGTTATCTTGAGTGACTCTAGTAAGATCCATCAGTAAGTCAGCCCTGGCCTAAGTGGGTTTGTGTATTGTAAAATCTGACTCTCCATACCAGGGTTCCATAATGAACAAAACATTTAATCTGTAGTAGCTCTGGAAAAGTGATTTCTACAGTTTGCTGGGAATCTCAGTGAGGTTTATCAGGAGCAGAGGGCTTTTCTCAAGTAGCTGGATTCCACTGCCCTTAAACTGGTGTTGTATGTTTACTTATATTCACCCCACCCCACCGTGTCTCATCTAAATAAACAAGTATAAAAATCAGTAACAAGACATAATCAGTTATAAGCCATCATATCTGAATTTCTGTTTGCTGGCATCCTAATCCAAAAACAATTTATCTGGAGGAAAAACTTCCATATTTAAGCAACATTTCCAGGTAACAGGACCCATAGTTTTGTGATACAACCATCCAAAGGAAATTCTTTCCAACTGTGAGTGATAGCCAGGATATCCACCCTGTTACAGTAAGCGGGACCATCCATGGCTATAAGTAGACTGCCTATGTCATGCCATGTCACACATGTCGTATCTATCGCCATAAATAGATTGCTTGTGTCATGTCATTTAAATCCTGGGTCTCATCAGTGCCTGGCTGGAAGATTGTCTGGGAATTGTGTGCACACTATTTTGAGGTTCACTATGGAAGAAAAGCTCAAAAAGACTAATTAAACAACCCTATGTTTAGTGCAATTCAATGCATGGGTTTCATAGGACCAACTTCCTAGTAGATGTGTTTAGCACTACAGACTAAAGCTGCAGTACTCTATGTTTTTCGATGTGTAAGCATCTTTAAGTCCTTCAGAATAAATACATATGACTGCACAGTCTAGGACAGAATCATTAATTGGGAATGGGTGTCACTGAACTTAACTGAGAATTGTATAACAATCCCAAATAACTTACTTGATAGTATTAAGTTAAATCCAAATGTGCAAGTATAGCGGAATCATATATATGTCTATTCAGAAGTTAGTCTTGTTGAACTAATCATTTCCAGGTACGTACATATAGGGTTGCAACCTGGACTGAATTGCAGTCATGCTTATTGTACTGCTTTGGCTATGTGGAGTAGTGACCTGTCATTCCAAAGCCAACTGCTTGAGAAATGCTGTTTTCCATTTGGGTCAGATGTTGACCATGATTTCTCTTCTCTTCCCTTATATTGCACAGGACTTACTGAAAAATCATTCCATCTTACTACTGCTACTTTTCCCTTCTCATTGTGGAAAGGGAAGGAAAGGAAAGCCAAGTCAATGAAGCACAGAAGGAATTGAACTTCCTCTCCACAAAACCTGAAGCACTCCTAGATTCTGCCTTTGCACTCCAACTGTTTAAAGAGACGTGCCGCCCAGGGCGGTGGGCATTTACTAGGAAATAGAGCCACCCAGCTGAATAGGGCTTGCTATTTCCAATACGCATGCCTAGAATTGCAGACCAACGCTTCAGTCCCTTACATACTTATTGAAAGTGGGGCTTACTTTCAAGTAAACACGTAGAATCACACTGCACAATGGACCCAGAAGCAAAATGGAGAGCTGTGATGTGAAAACATCCATCTACCTATTCTCTACCCCAAAAGTTAAATTATACTGCCTATTTCACGTAAATCTTCAACAGAACTAGGAGCTTCCCTTCTTACTGAAATACAGTATTGCCTCTTCCCCCCCTTTTGAAAACTTTTTCACTACTTCCTGGCCATAAATTGAAACACAATCTCATTCTATGTACCAAGAAGTAACAGGATTTAGATAGAATTATTATATGTGGTCAGACCAATCTTAAGCATATTTACTGAATTCAGTAAATTTATTTTGAAATACGTGTGAAAAGGTCTGCAGTCCTAGTTGCCTAGTACTTGGGAAGACATAGAAAATGCAAACTATGCTGTACTCAAAGAATCCTCTGAAAATGTCTCTCCTCCTACCTTTGTCTACTTTCCCACTACCATTCCCATTATAAAATGCTTCCATTTTTTTCTTGCAATCTTTTTATTATATAAAAAAAATCTATTTGTATCAAGCCTAACCAATTTGGGGGAATATATTAAGCTATTTTTGTATATAAGAGTCAGAGAAATTTATAGCCTTTTTTTGTACAAATGGTTTAAAATGTGTATATCTTGATAACTTTTTTAAAGATATGTGATGCTTATTACCTCTTCATATCTAGATGTGTAGACAACATGACCTTACAACTGCCATGTTTTTGTTATGTGGTTTTGTAAAGGACTTGGAAACGCCTCCAAATGTACTTTAGCACCAACGTGTCTTACTTTTTTATAGAAAGTTTGCTAATGTATTAATAAACAATGTTCAAAATGAACAAACTTTATGCAGCTATTGTCCAAACGCAAAATGGTAGCTATTTATTTTACAAGCTGCTGCCTTTTGAAGAAAAAAAAGAAAGAAGAGGAAACACTCTTCTACTGCCTTTCCATGCTGTTTTATTACAAACTCACAAAAGTCACGTGTAACAACGTTTTATACAAATTAGTTTGGTAATAAAACTTTTGTTTCAATTAAAATGATGTCTTCCAAGTTGTTGTGTACCCTTCTGCCATTGATTAAACCTGTATCAGAAAAGGCAAATATTTGGGTGGTGTGTCACTTCTAAATGTCCATATACAGGATTTCTATACAAAAGCTCCCATATTATGCTGGTATCCTTTTGCCTTTCTGTTTTGCAAATGTGTATTAAATCAAGAGAGGCCTGCCTGTCTGCCTCTTCCATTGTCCTTCATTGTAACCGCTGGACATTTCAAAATTTTCTCCGGAGATTGGATCCCAACAGAGAGGGAGCTCTTTCCTACATCTTCAAGTCTTTCGAATTTGACCACCTCCTAATAAAACAGGGTGTTGTGGATGAATCAGATTGGGCTGGGAGGAAATTAGGGGGCTGACAGATAGGCAGGGGCTTGTGAGGAGAGGAGCATAATGGCTTATAAATATATTATTTGCATTTCTCAGGCACTACACACAAAATCGCCCTAGGTAAGTGCCAGTGGTGGAAAAATGAAACTAAAAAATAAGCCGTGAAACAGAAATGTGCACCTTAGATTCAAATCATTGATCTTTCTAGCTGTTATGTTCCCTCAACAGCGTGATCTGTGTGTAAAAGTACCCAATTACCAAGACTCAAAAAGAAATTGGGGCCTTCTCTCTCACTCCTTTTTTGGCTAGCCTCCTTGTCAGTTAGTAAAGACGTGACTAGAATCCATCTCAGGTTCATTCCCCACCACTGCCACCCTCCTCCCCACCCCCTTCCCCCTCCTGCTTCCGTGCTCAGCTCCTCCCGCCTTGCTTTCCAATTCAGTTTGCGCGTCCCACCACACTACGCGCGGCGTGCATCCTATGAAACATGCATCCTATCCAATGAAGATCAAATCGCTGCAGGTAGCCAGCCACCCCTGTCTTTCAAATCCAGCTTCCTCAAAACAAACAGCAAATCATGCAGAAATTCTTCAGGCATAGGCTATAGAGGAATTTGATTTAATTTGCTAGCATTGCATTTCCATACATTCAGACTCTTCTCCCCCCCCCCCGCCTTCCCCCCATGTTTCTCTCTTCTCCCCATTAATATGCCGCTAGGAGGGAACTGGGGAAGCAAGCAGAAAACATCCCAGCGCCCATTACTTGAGTACAAACATTCATTGTTGAAACTGATCTTGGAACCACTGTTTGATTATGAAAATAGTAACGGTTATCACCCCCCTTTCTCTGTTTTCCCCACTTTCCCAAGTTTGACTTTTCCTTCTCTTTTTTTTTAAAGAGGCTTTCTTCAAAAAAGAAATTCATCCACTTTTACACTGGTGCCATGATAAGGTTTTCAAACTGAATTTAGCCATAATTTATGGCTATGAATTAGAATCCTGCTCATTTTGATCTGAAGGCCAAGTTAACATTTCCATATGTGGACAGGTTTTTTCCCCCTCTTTCTCTTTCTCTTTCGCTCTCCACCCCTACTTTCCCCCCCACACCCCCAAATCAGATCTGAATGTGATGCTTCCTCCGGTGAAAGAAATGACGTTCTCGCTGCTTGTAACAAAGTCCAAGACAGGCATCCAAATTTTCTCCTCTGAAGACTCACAGGTACTGTACATCTCTTCCCTGGGGATAGGAAGAAGGGGCCAAGAAGGATTGAGATAAATCTTTGAGCATTTCACAATACAGAAGCCTTTTCTTGTGTTAGGAGGAAAGCTACTCAGGGGCTCTGACATGTTGGATTCAGCATTTATAAACTCCATAAACCAAAAAAACATATTTAATTGCATGGTTAAGTTTTCTAGTTACCCATATAGAGCGTGATGCAGGAGGTTCAGGTAAATTCACTTGAAATGCAGGTGGATATTTTAGATGTTTTTAAAATGGGAGGGGGGAATATTACAAAGCTCTTTGCAAATGCATCTCAGCTATGCTTTTTTAGCCCTTTATAATAAACAATGAGTGGAGCAGTAGCTGCAAGCGGACCTAGAGGCTGCAGTGTTTCACAGAAGCAACTGGGGGACATCTGCAGAGCCCCTTTGGTTAGAGAGGAGCTGATGAGCTCAGACAGGCAAAAGAAGAAAAACCAGCTACCAACACGCAACCTCAGGGCTGCACATTACAATGGGCTAGTATCCATGCCTGAATACTCATCATGCTATTCCTCTTGGAGTATGCAGTCCCATGCAGAGCACAGAAAAGGAGCAAGAAATAATAAGCCAAAGAAATTAAAGACGTAAGAAAAAGAAACAGAGGTAAAACTTGTTTACAATAAGACCATGCATTACAGGTAGTCCTCGCTTAACAACCATTCCTTTAGTGACAGTTCGGATTTATGACTGCTGAAAAAACGACTTATGACCGGTCCTCACACTTACAACCATCGCAGTGTCCCCACGATCACATGATCACGATTTGGGCGCTTGGCAACTGGTTCGCATTTATGACTGTCGCAGAATCCTGTGGTCACGTGATCACCATTTTCAACCTTCCCAGTCGGCTTCTGGCAAGCAAAATCAATGGGGAACTGTGTGATTCACTTAACAACCCTGTGGTTCACTTAACGCCCACAGTGATTCGCTTAACAACTGCTGCAAAAAAGGTCATAAAATCGGGTCAGATTCGCTTAATGACCACTTTGCTTAGCAACCAAAATTCCGCTCTTAATTGTGGTCATTAAGCGCAGACTACCTGTATACCTTTCTATCCTTGTAAATCCATACCATCCTTCCAGTACACCTCTTCATACTTTGTGTTTTGTTCTCTAAACTTCTCAACTCTTTCTGTTTGAGGATCTCACCAATTTCATCCAACCACAACTTTCTCAGTCTTCCCCTGTGAGGTGTCCTGACTGCTGGTCGATTCCGTTCTCCCAAAAACCACGCAAGACGCACGTGCTTGGTAGTAAATGGTTTATTTCATACGCAGGATGAACACTAACAAAGATTAGGATAGCTGACAGGAGTGAGCTCGGCTATTTAAACCCTTTTGACAGGACTCCCGCCCCCTCCCCACTGTGGACTCCCCTATGATTGGCTCAGGCAAGTCCCAATTGGTGCTTAAGCGCCCATTATCCTCGAGGCGTGATTGGCTGCTGTTTTCCCGCTCTCACTCCGGGTCTATCGTCTCTGTCTGTCAGTTGTATCTTTCTGACAGTTGCTTTCTCTGCTGTATGGCAGGACACTGGGATCATGCCAGAGTTCTGACATCCCCCTCCTCTCAGCAAATCCACTCTTCATATATCCATTCTGCAATATGACCAAACCACTCCAATAGAATAATTTCATACTGGTCACTCACTTTTGTATTCAATCCTCATTTATTAAATCCCGACCCAATCTCTTTTTGTTTACTACCCAAGTACTCCATTCTTACTGCATTCAACTTGATTTTAGGTTTCTCCAGACATACCCAACACTCACTTCCAAATAACAAAGTGGTCAAAAACATGCTATTTTTGCTCGTTCTGCAAATCATTTATTCCTTTCTACCACCATTTGCATGTATTAAAATTTCTCATCTTCCCTCTGTTTAGTGACCATTATGTCAAAATACACAAATTCAGCTACTTGCTTTACTTTTGCTGTTATGTATAACTTGTTTATTATTCTGCTGTTTCAGTCATGACTCTAACTGCCTACAGCAAAACTTACAATACGTGACATTACACTAAATAAATCTGCAGTCACCCACACACTTTTCAGATCCATATTTCTTGTTGCATCATATAATCTATCTAACATTTGCTGCAAATCATTCAAATAATCAGCCAACAACATAGAATCATCTGTATACCAAAGTATATGTACATTCACTCCCTCAACTAACACACCTCTAATATCACCACAAGTACTCCTTATATTTTATCCATAAATACGTTCACACATCGTGGCCTTACTCCCTGGTCAATGCTGGACCATTTGCTAAGCATTTTGTTTACTCTCATGCATGTTTTGCTTTCATGTACACTGCTCTTACCACATTCAACAGTCAACCTTCAACCCCATATTTGCCCAAAATATTTCATAATTCAGGTCTAATCACTTTATCATACTGTATGCCTTTTCTAAATAAATAAGTGGATAGTAAACATTCTTCTTCACATACATATTTTTCTCAGTAGCCTGCTGAAGAGCAAACATCTGGTCAGTACTGTTTACTTTTTGCTTAACATAAGGCCATCACTTCTCAAATTTTATTTATTGTAACCTTTGGATCAGAATTCTGCCAGATATCTTCCCAGGCATGCCTAACAAACCAATCCACCTGTAGTTTTCATATTCTTCACTCCTGCTACATTTCTTTTCAGACAGGGGAACAAAACATTCTTCAGATCATGAGGCTCAGATGCATCCTTGACATACAACAAGGGGCTACCCTTGAAGAGTATCTGGAAGCTACAGCTGGTTCAGAATGCAGCCGCGCAAGCAGTTTTAGGAGCCCCAAAGAGGGCACATATAACACCTTTGCTGCGCAAGCTGCATTGGGTGCCAGTTTGCTTCCGGGTCCAATTCAAGGTGTTGGTTATCACCTTTAAAGCCCTACATGGCATGGGTCCAGGTTACCTGAGGGACTGCCTCACCCCCATTACATCGACCCGTCCCACCCGGTCAGGCAGAGAGGGCATGTTACGGACCCTGTCCATGAGAGATTGTCAGTTGGCAGGGTCCAGGAAGAGGGCCTTCTCTGCCGTGGGCCCCGCCCTCTGGAATAAGTTACCCCCAGAGGTGAGGCAGGCCCTTACTCTCCTGGCCTTCTGAAAGGGGGTTAAAACTTGGTCATCTCCACAAGGGCCCATAGATATTGATCTCCTCAACACATCATGGCTTTGGTCATATGCAACTTTCACATAATGGTTTTTAGTAATTTGGAGAGGGCTGAATCACAGCTATGCCACATGCATCATTCCCTGCTAACAGTAAGACAGTACTGGTCAATTTTGGCATATTTGGCCCAGTATGGCACAAGTGCAACCGTAGCACACTGTTGATATTCTAGGCAAGAAAGAATAACTCTGTTGTTTAATCTAGAGACTACCCTGAATATCAACATACTGTAGCTCACATGCTATCAATTAGGAGATATATGCAGTCTACTAACAAACAGATTAACATAGCCAATACTATTTTAGTGTGTGCGTGTGTATGTGGCCAGAGAGATAGGGAGGCAACAGGATTTACATATAAAAAGAAATGTCCACACCAATTGATACTGAAGGGATCCAAGGGGCCTTTTGAGAATCTATGGCAAAAACAATAATGGCTGGGAAGGCCTCCAAACATGAAGGACTTATTATCTACACAGGAATATTAAATATCAGCATCTAAAGAGGAAGGTCCAAAAATATCTAAATCCAGAGTCTCAACTGCTCAGCTTCACCACTAAACTGAGCGACATCATCTGTTTTCAACACACATTTGGAGACTCACCATCATTTGGAATTCCCTTTTTCATGGGGTATGTGCCTGGACCGAGAGGGTGCAGTGTTGTCAGTAGAGCCAATTGGACTGGAATGGATGAACAACAATTACGAAAAAATGAAAAGTTAATGTACTTCCCATGTTCCCTCTCTGTTTAATCATTCCTTCCATCTTTACTATGAAATGCATGGTTCCTAATTATTTCTTTTCCTTTTCCTTTACAGCCTCTCCAGCTTGACATCTCCCAGACATTTGGCACCAGTCCCCACTTGAAGTTTATCATGACACAATCGTACTCTCACAAACCCAAGCTTCCCCTTTGATCCAACAACACTGTGCTCCTCCTCTTAAGGCCATGGGTAAGCAACCTACAGTTGTCACTAAGTGTACTGGTTTAAAAGTAGCATTTTCTCCACTATCCCACCTCAACTTCAAATGTATCACCTTGGAAGCAAAATCAGGCATGACTGGGAAGGGTTGGAAAACTAGGCTCCATTCACAATCTGTTTCCTGAGTTCCTTTCATCCTTGTCATCTTTCCCCTTTCTATTTTATTTTATTTTATAACTGGATTTTTATACATTTTCTACTCTGTATGATTTTAAGTATTGTAAATTTTTAAGTCTTTAGTTATTGTAACCCGCCCAGAGTCCCTTGTATGGGAGATGGGCGGGGAATAAATTAAATAAATAAAAAATAAAAAAATATTTTTGACACCACTTCTTTTCAAATTCCCATAAGTAAGAAACGTTTATGAAAGAAGAGGAGGCATATTAGGGCTCTTCTACTTTAAAAGTATTCCGAAATGGCATCTGTAGGATTTTTTAGATACGGCAACTGTCAGCCCAATAAGGGTTACCTTAGGGACCATCTTTTCCCAGTTGTTTCTACCTGTCCAATCTGGTCTGGCAGGGTGGGCATGTTCCGGGTCCCGTCAGCCAAGGAATGCCAGCTGGTGGGGACCAGGAGACATGCCTTTTCTGCTGTGGCGCCTGCCCTCTGGAACATCCTTCCTCCTGAGATTAGGATGGCCCCGACCCTTTTGGCTTTTCAGAAGGCCTTGAAGACCTGGCTTTGTGCCCAGGCCTGGGGCCCTGAGTGTGCAAAGGACCCTGTTTCATGTCTGTGCTAACACCAATGGTTTTTAAGATCTCTCGGCTGCGTTTATATTTATATTTAATTTGTGTATCATTTTTATTGTTTGGTTGTTTTTATTATTGTAAGCCGCCCAGAGTCACTGGTCTGAGATGGGCGGTTATATAAATTGAATAAAGAAATAAAATAAATTAAAAAATAAAAAATAAAAAATAAAAAAATAAATAAGGTAGTCCAGACTAAGAATGCCATATAGACCATGATGACTTTTATTGTAACAGGTATAGTAACAGAAAGGGGCGTGGTGGCTCAGCTGGTAAGACGCCAGGCTTGTCGATCGGAAGATCGCAAGTTCGGAGGTTCGAATCCCTAGCCCTGCGTGCGGAGTGAGCTCCCACACTAGCTCCAGCTCTTGCCAACCTAGCAATTCGAAAGCATACAAATGCAAGTAGATGAATAGGTACCACTTTGGTGGGTAGGTAACAGCGTTCCGCACACGTCATGCCGGCCACATGACCGTGGAAGCGTCTTCGGACAACGCTGGCTCTTCGGCTAACAAACGGAGATGAGCAATTTCCCTTCCTTTCTCCCCTTGAAGTAAAAGAGGTGGCTGTCCAGTCATGAGTAGGCTGACCATATTTCCTTGAGAGAAAAACGGGACCCTAACCTACCCACGGCTCGCCGGACAAAGTGGGTGCGTGTGTGTGTGTGTGTGCATGCGCACGGGTGTGCAGCTGGGCGTGCGCACGTGTGCATGCATGCTTCACCACAGGAACTTTAAAAAACGGGACACAATGGATATTTTTCTTAAAACGATGGGATGGTCGGGAATTGTTTAAAAAACGGGACTGTCCTGTTCAAAACGGGACGTATGGTCAGCCTAGCCATGAGTGAATTTCAGTTATTTAACTCTGTACAGGGTTTAGCAATTTGTATTATCATGGTAGGATCCGTCTCCTTCATCTTTGGGCAGATTTTGCCCTGGAATCTTCCCATGTTTTTCTTTATTTCATTTTTTAGAAGCTTGTCCAGATGAGGCATGGAACTCATGGACAGAGAAATCAGCTTAGAGAAGCTAAGGCAAGGCCCATTAGCCGCAGGACCCTGTTCATGGATTCTTTATTGGCTGATGACATACTGGAAAGGGATGATAGCAAAGCCAGAAAACAGTCACTCTGTCTATAACAACTAAGTAGGATGTTCAGCTGCTCACCTTTGAAGAATATTAAATGCCATGTACCAAAGGCCAGACAAGGACATTTTGCTCTAAACTGGAAAAGCCCACAGGCACCTCCCCGCTGCCCCACCAGTGCTTTTGGTAACAATGTGCTGAGGAAGACAAAGCTTTGCACATTTTTTGTGCCATTTGGTTGACCTGCACAAAAGTGGAAGTCAACTACCAAATTTGGGGTTTTTCTGTGGCTCTTGTTCCTTCTTAATTTTTGCCTGCCAAAAAGTTTTTGCCACCAGTGAGTTTTGTGCACCAATTGGTAATGTCTGATTATGTTGTCCGACTTGCACACCCCACCCCACCCCCAATGGGTTAGGATCAGGGTTATTGATTGATGGTCAACAGTTACCTCTGCAAAGTTATGTACCCATGCTGTGATCATAACAAGGATATCACACGAACCAATTATGTCCAGGGCGGGCAAAAACTTTTTGGACATGATACTTTAATGCTAGTGGTGGGCAATAAAGAGCTTTTTCTTCTTTTCCCTGGCACACAGCACACAACTGCACTGATATGCTGAGTGGCCTACGGGCAGAAAGCTGGGATACAAATCGTAAAAAGAAATGCAATAAATAGCCAGGAATCTGTAAAATCCTTAACATTGGTTACCCTTGCGGGATATCTCCAAATCCACTGTCACCTTTCCTTGCCTCACCGTATGGCCGGCTTTAGAGAATTCACTTTGAGGTCACATACCGCGGCTGCATTTCATAGGACAATACAAGCAGAAAGAGGGGAAAGCTTTTCTAGGTGCCGAACCTAACCCCCGCCCTGTTAGCCCGCTTTCCTTTGACAAAGGAAGGAAGGCGGAAGCCCGCTTTCTTATCCTGCGCCATATCACGCGCTGGTTACTGCACAGCCTCCGCAGCTGGAAGGCGAACCGTGCCGCAGGGCCCGCCGAAGCGGAGGAGCGCGTGTCGGGCTTAATGATTTATTCAAGCGATATACCATCCCGCTCCGCTCCCGATGCTGATTGGCTGCAGGCATGCGTCTCCTGTCATCGCGCGCGCCGAGAGCCCTCCCGCGCAGCATAGGCGCTGCTCCCAAGATAACAGCGCCCTTAAGAGGCGCTCCGTTTACCCGGTGATGAAAAGGAGAAGAAGTGAGGGGGGGGGGGAAGCAGGGAGGCGGGAGGAACGGTCCTAAGAAGTGATGGTTGCGGGATTGCGGCAGGAAGGGTTCAGGCTGCAAAGGAAGGGTAAATCGTGCATAACGCAAAGCCAGCAACGGTGGGTTGCAGAGGCGCTTATGAGCTATTTTAGGTCCAGACAGACTCCTCTTACCTCAGGGCCGCAACTAGGGGGGGCGGGGCGCCAAAATGACAACACCTCCCTCACCAACCCATGGGGGAGGGGCGCGGAATCCACGTTTGCCCCGGGTGACACAGACCCTAGTTGCGGTCCTGTCTTACCTACCCGCATCTGGCCACTTTAGGCGCGGGGGAGAGGAAGTATTGTAAGAGATCGAGCTGGTGTGGTTTCCCTGGGGTGGGAAAGGGAGGAGGGAGAAGGGGGAATGCTTTGAAACTAGTCCTGTCTAGTTTACATTTTGGAAAAGTGAGGAAAGTCTGATTTATTGTTTGACAGCTGTCTAAGACAAATCAGTGGATGCACAGGTCATACTATGCCTTAATGTGCTTGGTTTTGTTCTGGCTCTGCGTTAAGCTCAGCCCGGGCATTGTGGTTTGTGATTCAGTGTTATGTGTGAACCAGGCCACTATAGTTTGATCAACAGTCCAGTCAGAATAAACCATGGCTTAGCATGTGTGAACCCAGTATTTATATTACAATTTCATAGACTTCAATTATGTATCTAGTATGCAATGTGAACTCAGCCACTATGAGATTATGATTTGTCATTCATGGCTTCTGATCTACCATGTTTTGTGAGTCTAGCCAGTTGTTTATTCAAAAATCCAAGGTTAAGGAAACTTGGCTTAGTGCAACACAGGTTTACATGTAAGGAAGATGATGGAAGGAGGGAAACAAAATAATGATGGTGGTGTTAAAATGAGCCCAGGTCTAAGGATCTCTCTTCGCACCTTCCTTCTTTGGGCCTTCTCATGTCTCTTGTATGGATGTTTAGTACTCTGAACTCTTGAAATGCACTATGTAATTAGTTGGTGGTTAATTATAATGGTTAGGTTTAGCAACCGAGAATATGCGGTGCAAATAGGCTGTGTGGCATAACCCAAAACTTATGTAGGCTATGATCCCTTCTTCAATGCACAGTTCAACATTCAGATTGTCTTTCTAATTTAATGTGCCCATAAAATTAAATTCCAGAAAAGGAGTGGTGCTAAGTTATTGCAGCAGGATATTCTGATAGATGCTAAAAAGTCATTCTATGGTGGTGGGCCAAGGTTTGTCAGATATTTTCCCTTTCATATCATTTGGGTGGGAGGAAATTTATTAAGGACTGATCCAGTGAAGGTTAAAAGTATTGAAGTCATCAACAGGAGGATTAGGAATATGCTTAATAGCCAATTCAATCCTATATAGTATAGATGTATGGAAGTAGAGATATTTAGGAGAACTCTTGAAAGATACTTAGTTTTGGTTATATACGTATTTAACTTTTACTAGGTAATCCTGTGCATATTTACTTGGAAGTCATTTTCTCTGTATTCAGTGAAGTTTATTCCCCTAATAATACATTTATATACAGTATTGTTCTTGCTTTAATCATGGTTTGTTGAACAAGCCACAATAGATGTGTTCATACAACACAATAAGCCAAAACCAAACAAACCCTATTATGCTTTGGCATGACATATGAACCCAGCCAGGAATGCAGTTTTACAAAACAAAGCTATACATACCTTCTCAAAATTGTCCCATTGGGTTTAGTGGGGCCTACCCATCATTTACATCAGTTCAGAGATAGATTTTCCTCCTGTTCAACTTGATGGCATATTTCCAGGGACATCCACCAAAAGAGGAGGGTCCAAAAAGTCAAGATGGTGGCCTTGACCATGCAACAGAAGCCCTGTCCCCTTTTTATCTGTAGGTGACTGCCCTATTGACTTTTTGGATACCCTCCCCCAACACCTGCATAGTGTGTTGCTCTTTTTAACCGAGTAAAACAGTTTGGGTTCATTGTCCAACTGCCAGCTCAGCCACTGATCCATCTCAGAGGTTAGTTAAAGACAAAGCAAAAATGCTGAAAATTCTTCATGAATAATGCTGCTCCCCTTTCCTCACTGGAAAAGAAGACACGCATTTCAATGCAGGAGCATTTTGTTATGCTGGTCTCGCCTAAGTCACAGAAAGAGCCAAGAAGAAAAGCTGCAACAATTACGGGTCGCCTGTCAGAAAACATTAACGCCTTCCTTTCCCTGCCTGTCAGGCATACTGGAAGTGAGAACTGCCATAGCAAATCACACCTTCAGCCCTGCAGATATATGAAAGCCAGAAGGAGGGGGATGCTAAATATGTGCGTAGATAGACCTTGCAAACGGCATTTTCTTTAAAATAATGGCAGACCTTTGTTTTAGGTTAACTCAAATGATTCCGGGAGAAACCAAAAACACTGCCGTCAATATAAAATATAATATTTTAAAAAGCAAGTAATTTAAAACTTCAGAGAAGTTGATACTAAAAACTAACCGCAGATAAAAATCTAGCATTTTAAAAAATCCCAGAAAATAAGGCCGGTCTTAATTTTCTAAAGAAGACCTTCAAAGAAGGGAAGTGATAGACCAAATGAGTATTCCGGAGCCTTGGCACCCCTATAAATGACAGGCTTTACCTTGTGTTACCCTTCCAATATCTTCAGGTGGTAAATTGCCTTCATGGGTTAAGCTATGATTAAAGGGCAGAATCTAAGGAAAATGTTTAGGACAAAAAATACAGGATGTTGAACAGGAGTTGAATGGGAATGAAGGGTGTCGTATTCCTATTTCAGTGTTGGGTTTATATTAGTGTTATATTCAGAAACATGAATCTTTTATTCATCTCTTTAAGTCAAAATACTGATAGGTAAAGGTAAAGGTCCTCCCCGCACATTTGTGCAGTCGTGTCCGACTCTAGCGGCCGGTGCTCATCTCCGTTTGTTAGCCGAAGAGACAGCGTTGTCCGAAGACGCTTCCGCGGTCATGTGGCCGGCATGACGCGTGCGGAACGCTGTTACCTTCCCACCAAAGTGGTACCTATTCATCTACTTGCATTTGCATGCTTTCAAATTGCTTGGTTGGCAAGAGCTGGGGCTAGTGTGGGAGCTCACTCCGCACGCAGGGCTAGGGATTCGACCCTCCAAATTTGCGATCTTCCTGGTGTCTTACCTGCTGAGCCACCACGCCCCTTCCAAAATACTGATACATAACAATTATTACTGTTATTATGCAACAATCACTATTCCTAATCTTGAATGAACAGCAATATTGTGTTCTGTTGGATAACAGAAATGGAGCTTTCACATTTTTTTTTATTTTCTGGGCAAAGTCAAGGCCGTGATAGGTTTCTTAGATTACCATAGTGTCAACCTATCAGGATTGCAAAATCTAGACAACCACCACAAGGCATAAACAATGAGATCAAGGACATTAACTTATTGCTGCCATCTAGGCGTCATCCAGAAATTTGCAGCCAGTTATGTTAGCCCATCAGTGTCTTGGATTTCTGTGCTCTAGCTGTTTGCTATTAAGCATTTTAGAGAACTATTTTCGAAATATGGCCCCCTTTCCAAGCTTGATCACATGGACCAGGTATTTTAGGAATTACTATATGGTGTGCCTGTGAAACTGGTCAAGTCAACACAGTTTTCTGTTGCTCCTGTCTGACTGTCTGGCGTTCTTATTTTGTTCTTTGCCTGTATGCATATTTGTATATGGGTTCCAGCATGATACTTGGCTGCCTAATTTTACTTCAGGATAGTCCTATTCTGCCCAGTGATGCTACTTAGTCCCACCTTCTAATCTGGCTTGACCCTCAGATTATAATATCATATACTGCCTAACAGAGGTATTATATCTCATATACTCTCAGTGGTGTCTGTAATCCAGGATGGCAGACAGGTTCTCACACAGGGATAGCCAGAAATAATATAGTATATGCTATTTGTAAACCTATACCTACATATAATCAGAGCCCAATAAAGTAAGAGTACCAATTGAAGAGAATATTTGTAGCTCAGGGTTGAGCTGTGGAGTCCTTGGTGCTCTCTGAGCCTTGTTGTTTTCCTGCAGACGTTTCATTGCCAGGCTAGGCAACATCTTCAGTGCGAAAAGGGAGTGGGACTTGCTCTCTGTTTATATACCATGACTTGTATACCCCCACCAACACAAGCAGTACAAGACATGGTATATAAACAGAGAGCAAGTCCCACTCCCTTTTCGCACTGAAGATGTTGCCTAGCCTGGCAATGAAACGTCTGCAGGAAAACAACAAGGCTCAGAGAGCACCAAGGACTCTAAAGTAAGAGTACTAAAAATCTTATTTTAACCATCTTTACCCATGTTTAATGTATTTAAAAAGCAATAAGATCATTGGGCAAATCTCTCAGAACGCAGCTCTTCTGGTTCCTGCCAAGTACATCTTATAAACACACAGCTATAGCTTATATAGATAGGAAATTTTATTACAGCATGTATACTCTATAAATAGATTTTGAATTTAAGTATAAGTACTTTTGTAAGTAGAGAGCATTGATTTCAAGAGATCACACATCAAAGATTTTGCTTGATGTTTTGTTAAGATTTTGAATACTCATTTACATAATGAAGGAAATAAAAAGTGAGTAGAGAAAGGAGGTTAAAAAGGGAAAATATACCCTTTGTTGTTGTTGTTCAGTCGTTTAGTCGTGTCCGACTCTTCGTGACCTCATGGACCATAGCACACCAGGCCTTCCTGTCCTCCACTGTCTCTCGGAGTTTACTCAAATTCATGTTCATTACATCGGTGATGCTATCTAACCATCTCATCCTCTGCCGTCCCCTTCTCCTTTTGCCTTCAGTCTTTCCCAGCATCAGGGTCTTTTCCAGTGAGTCCTCTCTTCGCATTAGGTGGCCAAAGTATTTGAGCTTCAGTTTCAGCATCTGTCCTTCCAATGAGCAGTCAGGGTTGATTTCCTTTAGGATTGACTGGTTTGACCTCCTTGCAGTCCAAGGGACTCTTAAGAGTCTTCTCCAGCACCACAGTTCGAAAGCATCAATTCTTCGGTGCTCAGCCTTCCTTATGGTCCAACTCTCACAGCCATACATTACTACTGGAAAAACCATAGCTTTAACTATACGGACCTTTGTCGGCAAGGTGATGTCTCTGCTTTTTAATATGCTGTCTAGGTTTGCCATAGCTTTCCTCCCAAGGAGCAAGCGTCTTCTAATTTCATGGCTGCAGTCACCGTCTGCAGTGATCTTGGAGCCTAAGAAAATAAAATCTGTCACTGCTTCCATTTCTTCCCCTTCTATTTGCCAGGAAGTGATGGGACCAGATGCCATGATCTGGGTTTTTTTACTGTTGAGTTTCAAGCCAGCTTTTGCACTCTCCTCTTTCACCCTCATCAAGAGGCTCTTTAGTTCCTCTTCACTTTCTGCCATTAGGGTGGTATTGTCTGCATATCTGAGGTTGTTGATATTTCTCCCGGCAATCTTAACTCCGGCTTGTGATTCATCCAGCCAGGCATTTCTCATGATGTACTCTGCATATAAGTTAAATAAGCAGGGTGATAATATACAGCCTTGTCATACTCCTTTCCCAATTTTGAACCAGTCGGTTGTTCCATGTCCGGTTCTAACTGTTGCTTCTTGACCCACATACAGGTTTCTCAGGAGACAGGTAAGGTGGTCTGGTACTCCCATCTCTTTAAGACTTTGCCACAGTTTGTTGTGATCCACACAATCAAAGGCTATACTACTCTATATTTGATACTTATTCTTCCTTTATATTTATTCTTCCTTTATATTGTTTAAATCTCCACAAATTTCCCTTAAATGTGTGGAATGACCTCCCTGGACACCTCTGTGTAACCACCTCTGTTTCTCCTCCAAAATTCACCTTTTGCAAAAAGACGATAGAATATTCTCAAGTTCCAGTACCCTGCTATCATGAACAACATGGATTTCATTGGAACAATAACATACTGTATCTTTTTACCTCATGCGAAGTGCTGGGCTTGAGGAATCCAAGGCTGGAGTTAAAATCGCTGGAAGAAACATTAACAATCTTAGATATGCAGATGATACCACTTTGATGGCTGAAAGCGAGGAGGAATTGAGGAGCCTTATGACGAAGGTGAAAGAAGAAAGTGCAAAAGCTGGGTTGCAGTTAAACCTCAAAAAAACCAAGATTATGGCAACCAGCTTGATTGATAACTGGCAAATAGAGGGAGAAAAAGTGGAGGCAGTGACAGACTTTGTATTTCTAGGCGCAAAGATTACTGCAGATGCTGACTGCAGCCAGGAAATCAGAAGACGTCTACTTCTCGGGAGGAGAGCAATGGCAAATCTTGATAAAATAGTTAAGAGCAGAGACATCACACTGACAACAAAGGTCCGCATAGTTAAAGCAATGGTATTCCCTGTAGTAACCTATGGCTGTGAGAGCTGGACCATAAGGAAGGCTGAGCGAAGGAAGATAGATGCTTTTGAACTGTGGTGTTGGAGGAAAATTCTGAGAGTGCCTTGGACTGCAAGAAGATCAAAACAGTCCATACTCCAGGAAATAAAGCCAGACTGCTCACTTGAGGGAATGATATTAAAGGCAAAACTGAAGTACTTTGGCCAGATAATGAGAAGACAGGATACCCTGGAGAAGAAGCTGATGCTAGGGAAAGTGGAAGGCAAAAGGAAGAGGGGCCGACCAAGGGCAAGATGGATGGATGATATTCTGGAGGTGACAGACTCAACCATGGGGGAGCTGGGGATGGTGACGGCCAACAGGAAGCTCTGGCGTGGGCTGGTCCATGAAGTCACGAAGAGTCGGAAGCGACTGAATGAATAAACAACAAAAATCTTTTTACCTAATTGCACTTATTTCCTTAGTCTATTTTAAACTGTAGGCCTTTTGGAATAGGAACCTATCAAAATTATTCTACATAATCTAACATGTACAGAGATGGTAGCATATAAATAGTAATAAGCACGATGATAATCAGTCATATCAATTGCTATTATTTCTTTATGCCCCTCTACTGCACCTTAACTTCCATTTTGCTGGAGACTGCAGAGATAAAGGGAAGCAAATATGAAATTTCACTTTCTGCATTCTGTTGCAGGAAGGAGAAGACAAACTGGACTTACCCATCAGACAAAGAAGAAGGTGAAAGAGAGAGGAGCAGGTGCTGCTGCTCCCCCCTTATTACCATCTTCTCCATTCATGTACCCCTTTCTTGTCTCTCTTATCAGATTGTGCACAAGAAGTATCTTCTATCTGTAAAACACTTTAAAAATCACAGGTGCTCTATAGAAGTCTTGGTGTAATCCTAACGCTAATGTCCGCCAACTGGAAGGAACTTGGATGAGCTAATCAGGCTTCCTCAATGAATCTCCATCCTTCATCTTACTTAGAGATCAGCTGGGAGATGTGGAACATATCACCAATATGGAACATCAATGAATGAGCCAAAAAAAGGGAATATGTACATGGCTAGGGCAAAGAGTAACTATATGACATCCAAGGTCTCTACATGTCCACTGCAAATCAAAATTTCAGTAAGCCAAGGGCTACTTTGAATGGAACCCTCCAATCATGAAGGATGGCTGAGAAATACTCCACATGAGAATATTTATATATGAATAACCCAGGTTTGGATATTGCATATCCCATATCCACATGCACACAGACAGGGATGGAACTAGAGTCTGTGTCACCCGGGGCAAACATGGATTCCGTGCCCCCCCATGGGTTATTTTGTCATTTTGGCGCCCCCCAGCATGGTGCCCAGGGCACATGCCCCGCTTGCCCCCCCTAGTTGCGGCCCTGCACACAGAAATTTGTACTTCTTAGTATTTTGTAATGCAACTTGCAATTGAAAGAAAATCATAAGACAACATTTACTATGGAGAAATATACACAGACTTAGGGTAGAGGAATATATTTGAAAATTCAATTTAGTACCAAAATGTATGAGAAGAGTACATAAAGAGTACATTAAAATGCATTCACAAGAAGTGAACATATGTATAGATACACGTATTTTGTATGAGGTTCACAAACAGTTTGAACAGAATTTGCATTGTTTGTAAACTTATGAAGACTTAACTATCCTGGCTTGATAATTTTGATGAAATGTTAACATCTCTGTGCCCAAGTACACATCTGCAGTTTATCTGTTCATGTTGCCAATGCTGAAAACATTGCAAGCAGTATATTTAAATTGAAAATAGTGTTTATATATATGTCGCGCATCTAAAATGCTATTCTGCAGGGCCCCTAGCCAGTCTGGCAGTTTAAATAACCATGCATGCTATTTTGACACAACTTGCTATGTAAAAAATTCAGAAAACACTTCAGTCTATAACATCTCAGAAATGGACCTAGTAATCATTGTAGTGCAGAGCGTTCCAAACTTTTCATGTTGGTGACACACCTTTTAGACGTGCATCATTTCGCGACACAGTAATAACAGGGCTCCCCGCCCCCTGGGATTGGCTCCCAGGTGGAAACCCCGCCCCCCGGCCCACGCGATTGGCTTCTGCCTTGGGCAGGGCAGGGCAGGGTTGTTCTGGAAGTTGTGGTTCCTAACGTTTCGCCAGCATCTGTGGCCATGTTCAGCATTCAGCATCTGAAATGTTTCAACACAACAAAAAACTCCACCTAATCTCCTATAACTTAGCTCTATAAATAGAAAACAAACAAAACATTGCCACTCTACCTGGGCACAGAGATTTTGCTTCTGTCTGTGCTCCTGCCCTCTGAAGATGCTGGCCACAGATGCTGGCGAAACGTTAGGAACCACAACTTCCAGAACACGGCCACACAGCCCGGAAGACCCACAACAGCCATCGAACTCCGGCCGTGAAAGCCTTCGACAATACAATAAATTGTGTGTGTCCATAAACAGCAAATTCTAAAACAGATAAAATCCTGAAGGAGGCTGAACCACTATTCTAATCCAAAGGAATCCTGGAGGAACAGCCAGATCTTCAAAGACTTAAACATTGTCAGGGTGGGAGCCATATGGATCTCGGGTATGCTGTTCCAGAGGGCAGGTGTCCTAACAGATGTCATTTTAATTGAAGGGACCTGGAGTACCCCAATTCTACCTGATCATATACTGAAAAATATAACTTCTCCATTCTATAACATATTGCATTATGGCTGGGTGTTTGAAGAATACCTATTTCTTTCTAGTAACTGATAGGATATTTCTGATTTGTTTTTTTATTTTTAAAACCAAATCTGGGTTTCATGCACTTCAGGGCACTGGAGTGAACTCTTAGAAGGTGGGGATGGCTGTAAGGCATCGGGAATGGTAATAGTGGACCCATAGCACCCTATGTGCCCTCCCTTTTCTTTGATGCCATTCAATCTCTTCTACTGGGGCCAGTGACAAAGCGGGAACCTCTGAAGGAGTCTCCTTTTAAGGTTTTGAAATCTTTTGAGATCCCTTCATTATAATGGCATTGGGAGGTAGTTGTCTATGCTTTGTCTTCAGGATCTGCTATTTGCCCTCTTACGGTCTGGCCTAGGAAGTATCTGCCAGCTGAGGTCACTTTCCCCATTGACTATTTCCAAACTTTTTCTATCATAGGTAGTGGTTTATTGCTTCAGCAAGCAGATAAAGAGTGGTTGGTGGATCAACAGAAGGGGGACGGTAGAGTGCTGCCATTGACCACCTCCTTCCTTTTGGAATAGATATTCCTAAATTTGAAAGACCAGATGATACTGTGAAAGCACTTCAGTTTTTTACACTGGTTCTTCATGACAACAGCCACCCCCACCCCATCCAAATCTAATGCTAATAACCTGATGGTTTCTCAGGTAGAACTGGTCCTTTACAGGCACAGATAGATGATTAGAACATTGAAGAAATGGAGAAAGCACTAGAAGGAGATGCTAACGTCTTCAGCAATTAGACATAGGCTAGCTTTGAAGAACAGTGGATCAAAAGAGAAGGTGACAAAGCAGGTCTAGTCCAAGATATTCTAGCACCCAGGATAAGACCCCTAGTAAATTATAGCTTCTAGAAGAGTTAGTGAAGTGACACATAAGATGATTGACTCAACTTGTTCCATTCAGTGGGATGAGAACATTTGTCCCTTGCCCAACTTAATAACTTCCCCCCTTCTGAAACAGGTACTGTATCTGTTCCACACACCATCCAACTGGGAAGAGTGGCATGATTCCTCAGGGCTCCATGGTCTTCAGAAAGAGCAGTTGTGTCTTAGGAAATTGATAAATTGTTCTAAATAACAGTAAGAGTGCGAAGGAGGGATTAAACATTTGGTTGCCATTTTTGGCTCAAGTTACACTTCTAATGTGCTTAGTAGTTCCAACACAGATCTGCCATATACAATTGACAGGAACAAACTCATTTTCTCAGACGTCAATAGTTAAGCAGCCAGAATGGTCCCATGAATCTGACATTGTCAGTGAGTACTGAATGTTAATTAATGTTGACGGTGGGGAAACCAGAAAATCAGAAGGGGGAATTTAATGGGATATGGATAAGAATACGTACTGGCTGGAACCTGACACAGAAGCACTCTTTACTCTACCATTTCGATGCAGGTCCCATCTATTATCTTGTTCAACTGACCAGTCAGCCAACGACCTTCCTATATACAGTATTATATCTCCACAGTCTCTTTCTTTCTGGGTCCCACAACTGTGCATTGGATTTACTGTTCTTGATAAGCAATTTTGCCGTTTATGTCAAAACCCTATTCAAGCATTTTGTATGACTGCTTCCTTTTTGATTCCTGACAACAACAGGTGGTAAGGGAAGCTGCAAGTACCCCTATCCATATTGCAAAGAATAGCAATATGCCATTTCAGCCTTTCCACAGCATCATTCCCCCCACACCCAAATTAGCCTTTCACAAAATTTATTAAAAAAATAAATAAATCTCATGCAGAGTTTTTCTGTTTCCTTTAAAACCCAATGTCATGTGCATGTGGGGTGGCCTGTGGAAATTGATTTGCGAGTCAACTCCTTTCTCTTTTCTTCCTATCTCTCGCTTGAGTGGTTTGTAGGCCTTGGCCCTTGCTTTCACTCAAGGGGAATACGGTTGTCTATGGAAGAGGTCAGCATTTCAAATTGGTTGAGTTCAATGGCACAAATGACATAGAACTGACAAGAAAAGACTGTGTGTGTGTGTGTGTGTGTGTGTGTGTGTGTGTGTGGAGAGAGAGAGAGAGAGATGTGTGTGTGTGTTGCTGCTGCTGCTGGTTGCAGACTTCATAGACCCAAGCTTGGGGTTTTGTATTGTGAGGGGACTTGGCACCAAAATAAATTAAATAACAGGCTTAAAGACTATTGAGGGAAGGACTGAATGCAAATCAAAGATAAGTAGAAGTTTTCTTTTCTAAAAGAGAGGTTATTTTTCCCCCCTGCCCCTTCTTGCCTCCCCTCCCTCCCCTCTTTTCCATATCTGCACAGGCAGGGTCTGCATGTTAAACATGATTTAGCAAGCATTATTCTGGGAACCTTTTCATCAGGTTTCTGCAAGCGATTGCCTATCTTGGCCTATGATTAATGATCAGCTGTGCAATTTGGAGCCCATAATGACTCAACAATCCACAGGCAAACTATATAGTCACATTCCTTTTGCAGATTTGCCAAGCTGTTACCGAGGGGCCCACAGCCCAGACGGATTGTTGAAGAGATAGCTAAGCATTTCAGCAAATGCCATTCTGCCCTTATCTTGCTGAGGAGTGTGTTAGACAGCAAGCTCATTTACAAAATGCAAAGCCCAGATTTCAGTGGTTTCTTTCTTTTTCTTTTTCAGTCTCTCCCCTCTCCCCACACATCCCTCCCAAAAAATAAAAAAATGGGGACTTGAAATAATTGTTTAAAAAGGCTGGTTATAATAGAACTCTGTGTATGGCCCTGCAGTGATTATGCGGACAAAATACTTCCTTTGTTTCCAAATTTCAAATCTGATTAATTGAGGCCTAATGCTATTAATGCTATTTGAAAAGGGAAAGTTAATCTTGTAAAAGCCCAGGGTATGAACAGAATCTGAAAATCTCAGCAGATTTCAAAACCTATAGCCGTTATTATAAATTCACTTGTATCTCTTGATTAGCTTCTGACAATTTCATTAAAAGTCTCATTTTAGATAGATGGATGGATAGAGATGGATGATGGACAAAGATGGGTGGATAGAGATAGATGGATAGAGATGGCTATAGTGAGCTTAGCATTTACATGGCTTGGTTGGATTAACCAAATACAGCTTGATACAGACTATTTCCCTGCAACAGTCAGTCAGATAAAAGTTTTAAAGATGATTATATTCAGAGTAACAGCAAGAAATCTAATTTGTTAAAGAAGTAGTGTAAGAATCTTCCTTCCTTCCTCTCCTGAATTTGAAGGACCCAATGGGTACCAAAACACACACACACACACACACACCATATTTCAGAAATCTCTCTCTAAAGTAGTAGCAACGTTTTTAGGACCAAGGACTATGATGAATTGAGAGATCAGATAGGTGCACATGTTCAAACACATACTTACCTAAACACATTTACAGATACAAGCACCACACACAGAGAGACACTCAGTACTAAACTCAGTAGCTAAGTGGTTATTGTGTCCATTATCTGTTGCTGATTCTAATTTGTATGAGTCCCACAACCAGCATAAGAGTTGTACAGTAGTACTGCAACATCTAGAGCCCCATGGGTTTTCCAACTCTATCTAAGTCGCTGCCTAAAATGAAGTCTCTGCCATTGATGTTTCTGGTGTGGAGGGGATGTTCTAGATCAGTGTTTCTCAACCTTGGCAACTTTAAGGTGTGTGGACTTCAACTCCCAGAACTCCCCAGTCAGTTCTGAGAGTTAAAGTCCACACACCTTAAAGTTGCCAAGGTTGAGAAACACTGATCTAGAGCAACTCTCAGCCATGCTGGCTAGAGATGATGGAAAAATGGAGTCTAATAACATTGTGAAGCCTCAGTCTGTGAAAGAATGGCCTGGAAATTTCAGCTCTCAATGATGGCACAAGATTAGTAATAAAAGTGAGAATTGACCCTAAACAGCTTGAATTTGCACAGGTTTGCCCAACCTGTTATGCTACTCTAAACTAGAGTTAGGTAGTTTGTGATTCAGCATCTTATGGAAAACCAAAACTCTTGCCTTAGCAAGTTGTGTAAATAATGCTAAGCTATACTATGGTTTATTTGCTTGAGCAAAGCATCCTACGTGAACGCAGGAAAGCAAATAACATTTAAAAAAAGTTTTCAGGGTCTATTCCAAAGAATGTAACGTATACATTAAAATTTTCTCTTCTTTTAATTTAGGGAGGAGATACCTCAATTTGTTATTTCTTGGTATACTTTTAAAATCAGACTACAGCTGTTCCTGAAATGTGGCGCATCTTTCTTGAGAATAAATTTTCACAATGTATCAAATTTTTATACAAGATAGTATAATATGTTAAATATGTATATACAATACAATATATATAACATTTATCTATTTATTTATTTATTTTATATCCTGCCTTTATTATTTTTATAAATAACTCAAGGCGGCGAACATACCAAATACTCCTTCCTCCTCCTATTTTCCCCACACCAACAACCCTGTGAGGTGAGTTGGGCTGAGAGAGAGTGACTGGCCCAAGGTCACATTAACATAAATCATAAAATACTTTATTAATAAAATTTAATTAATACATTATTAAGTATGTTAAAATCACAGGACATATTTGAGGGGGATTATATTCATCTATTTTCAAATTAGTGTCCACATTCTATGAAAATGTATTCCCAATTTTCTACTGGAAATGGTTCCTCCTTGAAATGTGCCTTTATTTACAATATAAACTACAACCAAAAATAGTGTAAAAACAAAAATACATAATCGCAGGGTGGTACAATGCAAAAACTGATGGTCTCCCACAGTCATCCTAGGTCAAAGGCATCCTTAAACGGGATAGTCTTCACAGCCATGAGAAATGCAAGGGCATTGGGGTAAAAATACCTCCAGGGAAAATGTATTCATAAGTATGAGGACTACTACTGAAAAGGCTTGCCATCTGGCCAACCATCTGGCCTGCATTCCATGCATCTCTCATGGGGATGGGACCTTCAGCAGACCTCCTCTGCATGTTCAAACCGGATGAGTGCAGTAACATTTGGCAAAGTAGTTCCTGACATACTCCAATGCTACACTGTATAGGGCTCTGTAGGTGATTACCAGGACTTCAGATTATGCCTGGAAGCCTAGTGATAGCCAGTGCAGCATCTTGAAATGTGTGACTCTGCAATCATGGGTTTGCTTCATTAGCAGGCTGGCCACCTCATTCTGTACCAGCTATAGCTTCCAAGTCATCTTCAAAGGTAGCCTCACATACTGTAGATATATACTGCAGTAGTCTATCTGAGCCTGAGTTACGTGATTTCTACAGCATTTCTGGCTTGGCCTGGGTTGATGAACTGCAGCTGCTTGATGACACCTCATCCCAAAGGTTTCACATAGATGTTAAATTACATAGGAGAAAGGGATGTGGTACCCCACATTGGAACTATCAAGGGCTTGTTCCATTCACAACCCAGTGGAAATGACTACTCTTGTTAAGTGGATCACTATAATGCTGTACCCCACTCCCATCCCTTGCAGGCAGGATACCATGACAAATTGTATCAATCACTATTTAGATGTAAAATAGGACCAAGAGGAGCGCATCCCCTCATCAAGGGTTTAATAAACATCATCTATCAAAGTGACCAATTTGTTTCTGCCCCACAACTGAGTCTAAATCCTAACTGAAGGGACCTAAATAATCCCAGATGCTCTAGGATCTTCTGTAATTGATTCCCAATCACCTTCTCAACAACATTACCCCAAAAGGGTATATTAGGGACAAGATGAAAGTTGTCATATAAAGCCAGGTCGAAATATGGTTTCTTCAAGAGAAGCTCACCACTGCGTATTTCAAAGATGATGGCAGCACACCCTATATCAAAGAAGCATTGATCATCTCCTGAACCAAGCTTCTGCCACTCCCACCCCCATTTGGTTGCCCAAAGAAGCCTGAAAGGGCATAGGTCTAGTCCAGTGCTTTCCAAACTGCCACCGTTGGTGACACACCAACGGCGGCAGCAGCGGTGGCACGGGGGCGCGCACAGTAGCGCGCGCGTGCACGGCAGCGGCCTTGCTAAAATGCGGAAGCTCTGATGGCGCACTGCTGCTGCCGCCGCCACCATGCACACCGCCGCCGCTGCGCGCACCACCACACCACTGCTTCACAACACACTAAACTGTGTGTTGCGACACACTAAAGTGTCGCGACACAGTTTGGAAAGCTATGGTTTAGTCCATAGTTGGCAGAATCCATACTAAAGAGAATGCTGTCCACTTCCTATAACAATAAAAGAACACCTTTTACTACCATTTGTGTCACGTACTAGCACTGGGGTTTCCAATGACATGCCCCAATGTCAAGGTGCTAGTGGTCACCCATAAAATCCTTCATGGCACAAGATCTGCCTATTACGTCTGCCAATCAAATAAGATCTGACAGGGTTGGCATGCCCCAGATCCCACCTATTAAGCAGTGTAGTATGTTAACCAAATTGCAGAGTGCTGGTGGCTGATGTGAAAGAGAAAAAAACAGGTTTGGATTCTTTTCTTTTTTTAATAGAGGAGCTTTTAGTTTAATTCTGATCAATCACTGGACTTCTTAGGATTGGTTCATGATACCCAAATGAACCCCAAGCTCACATGATTCTTTTTCTTCTCTTCCTCTCTCAGGTGTAGTCATGAGGAGAACAGAGGCTTTGTTTCCACTTCAAACTTATTGAAGTTCCCCATTATTTTCTGAACTTGTGAAAAAACTTGCCTTAATGCTGCTTAAGTCCAGACAAGCAAGAAAGTACAGCTACACAAAGGCCATAATGGCAGTGATTTCAGAACTGGGGGGAAAGGATACTATCCTAGGCTTTCAGTACAAGCCACCATAACATTGCATGTGTCGCAACTTTCAGGGCTACATGCTCCAATCAGAATTGAGCTGATACATCAAAGGAAAAATTACTAATGATTTCTCACTTTCATGAAGTGAGGGAGCTGAGACTAGGAAGAGATGTTTATCATGGCCCAGTATTCATAAAACAGCCTCTTCCTGCAAGTTAGAGTTACCCAACGTTCTGGAAGGAGGTTATGAAACAGCTCTCCTGGGAGGCTTTTTAAATTTAATTATGAATGGACAACATCATATGAATTTTCTTATTTGCTACCTCTTTTTATATTGAACAACTGATTTATTTTATTATTTATTTATTTATTTTATTATTTCGATTTATTCCCCGCCCATCTCCCCTGCAAGGGACTCTGGGCGGGTTACAACAATTGAAAGTTTAAAAACTATACAAAAACAATATCTAAAATACATCCAATAATAAATTACATGAAATCCAAGATGGATTGGGGACCGTAGGATAGATCGTATTACTACGGGGCCAGCCAACCCCAGGAGGCACTGCCGCCTCTGTCGTCCCAGGCCCAGCGGCAGAGCCAGGTCTTAAGGGCCTTCCGAAAGGCCAGGAGTGAAGGGGCCAGTCTCACCTCCGGGGGCAAGATGTTCCATAAGGCGGGCGCTATCGCAGAGAAGGCACGTCTCCTGGACCCCGCTAGATGAAATTCTCTTGTTGAGGGGGTCCGAAGCATGCCCTCTCTGCATGCACGGGTGGGGCGGGCCGACGCTATCGGGACGAGACGGTCCCTCAGGTATCCTGGTCCTATGCCATATAGGGCTTTAAAGGTAATCACCAACACCTTGAATTGGACCTGGAAGCAAACTGGTAGCCAATGCAGCTCGCGTAGCAGAGGTGTTACATGTGCTGATCTCATGGCACCCATAACTGCTCACGCCGTGGCATTCTGCACTAGCTGAAGCTTCCGGATACTCTTCAGGGGTAGCCCCATGTAGAGCGCATTACAGTAATCTACATGGGAGATGACAAGGGCGTGAGTGACTGTTCGGAGGGCCTCCCGATCCAGGAAAGGGCGTAACTGGCGCACAACGTGAAGTTGTGCAAAGGCCCTCCTGGCCGTGACTGCCACCTGCTCTTTGAGCAGGAGTCGCGAGTCCGGGAGGACCCCCAGATTCCGCACTGGATCCGAGCGAGGTAGTGCCACCCCACCCAGAACCAAAGATGACAACTTCCCGGATCTAGGGGGGCCATCAATGTGGCTGTGGAGCCACTCCATCTTACCAGGGTTCAGTTGAAGCCTGTTGTTCCCCATCCAGACCCCCACAGCCTCCAGACACTGAGATAAGGCATCGACCGCATCTCCTACTTCACCCGGGATGGAGATGTATAACTGGGTATCATCAGCATATTGGTGATACCTCATCCCGTGGTGACGGATGATCTCGCCCAGCGGATTCATGTAGATGTTGAATAGGAGAGGAGAGAGAACTGACCCCTGCAGCACCCCACAAGTCAGGGGCCGCGGGTCAGCCCTCTCCTCCCCTATCAACACCGACTGGGAACGGCCCCGGAGGAAGGAGGCGAACCAGCGCAAAACTACGCTGCCCACCCCCAACTCCCTGAGCCGTCCCAAAAGTATACCGTGGTCGACGGTATCGAAAGCCGCTGAGAGATCTAAGAGAGCTAGGATGGATGCACTCCCTCCATCCTGCTCTCGCCAGAGATCATCCATAAGTGCGACCAATGCAGTCTCCGTCCCATATCCCGGCCTGAAACCTGACTGGAAGGGGTCTAGATAATCCGTTTCCTCCAGAATCCTCTGGAGTTGCCATGCCACCACTTTCTCAACCACCTTTCCCAAAAAGGGAAGGTGGGAGACTGGCCGAAAATTGCCCAGGATGGTAGGGTCCAGGGACGGCTTCTTGAGGAGGGGGTGCACCAGCGCCTCCTTAAAGGCCTCCGGGAACACCCCCTCACTCAAGGACAAATTAATCATCGCCTGGACCCATCCACATGTCACCTCACTGGCCGATTTCACCAGCCAGGAGGGACAAGGGTCAAGCTGGCATGTGGTGGCGTTCACAGTCACAGTTGTTTTCATTACCATTTACTCTTTGTACCATTGTCTTTAACTGTGGATCTTTTATCTTCTATTTTTGTATACTGTCAGAATCTTAAATTTTGAACAGTATAGAAATTTACAAAATAAATAAAATAATCGAGCAAATGACCTGAATTAGGTAATCTGTATCATGACATCATGATGCACATGATATCACTCCTCCTCCTCCTCCATTGTGGACACTCATGGAGGAAGAGGATATTATAATTTGTGACAGCCTATTGGATGCCACAGCAACACAAAAAAGGTGGGTGTCCACTATGGATAATTATGTAGCATGTTTATAGTATAACATGTTGCAGTTTTTGTAGTATGTTATAGTATTAATTAAGTCTGTAGTGCATTTAGTTTTTAACCCATTAATAAATTTATTACTACTATTACTATGTCACTGATTATGCATCGCGCTGGGTACTACTTCTTTTTGTAAAGTAACCAGAGCTATGCCTGAATCCTGGCTTGTTCCCTGACCATTTATATTAAAGTGTGTTATTGGAGAACTTTGATTACTATGGAGGCATAGAGGTCTACACATTCCTGTTGCTTTCCTTAAAACGACAAAAGCACCATGGCACCACAAGCCCCATCCTTCTGATGTATGTGCAATGTCATGACTTGTATGCAGGGCTTGCGTTATGATGGCACAATGCTGCTTTCATCAGACTGACACATTTAACCCCCTCCAGCAGATGCTGCTGTGTAGAAGCCCATTAGATACCTTCAGTATCTTCATTACAACTATCAGAGGAGGAGAAGGGAGAAAATGCATCACATTCAAGGCTCATTCCTGAAATGCAGAACCAACTTTCTTCTATGTGACATCTTCCAGATGTGATGGACCTCAACTTCCAGAATGTCCTGACAGCACAGTCTTTGTTAATTGGAAGTCCAAAGAATCTGGAATGTCCTAGGGTGGGGAAAGCTACATTACATCTGAAGCAGACCTTGTTTCTAATTGGAATTCACATACATACAGTATGTTTTTGTGTTGATATGAATAGGGACTCAAGGATTGTGGGAGGGGAAGAGAGGAAAAATGTCACATGCTATTATTGACAGAGGTCACTTTTAGGTTTAGAGAGTTCCAAGGGATCAACAGAAGTGACAGATCAGACATGCCAGCAACACAAAGTTGGTCCTCACATTAGCAGCTGGAGATTCTTGTATGGGTCGAGAAAGTCCAGGGCATTTTGAGAACTGCTGTGCTAAAGCTTTGAGGTGGCAGCATCACTGATAAACTTGTATGCCCTTCATTGGGGCTGCGGAAAACAATTGTGCCCACCCACTATGGACGCCCACCAAACAGCTCAACCACTGGCATGGTGAATATGTTAAATTGTTTTTCTCAGATTCTCATTTTTGGCAATTCTATTAGGTTTGGTTTCTTGAATCTGATTTTTTAAAATCCTGCAATACACTGTACATGTGTTTTGGTTATATTTCTCCAAAGATATGCAATACTTCAATGACTATATGTATTTTTGTAAATAACTTTCCTATAATATATTTCTTTATTGGCCAACTACATTACATATTTTGAACAGTGTTTATTTTGAATCAAGATAAGTTTGCATTCATATGGAAAATAAACAGATTTCTTTCCCATTAATTTTCTGAAGTCCCAGGCAGAGCATGCTAGTAGACTAGAAAAAAATAGTCCGTTTATCCAGCTGCTTTCTACAATGTTCCAATTTCCTATATTTAACATGAATGTTTGTGACATCCTCTGATATGATTTGAAGTTATAAATTGATCCTCTTTCCATTGCACAACACCAAGAGATATACACAAATGAAATAAGGGAATCCAAAACAGTGAAAATTAGTTCCTCAAGGAAAAAGGATGATATTTCCTTAGTGAAGAATTATATTTACCCTGCCACCTTTACTCCCCATCTCTATCATCCTGAGCACCCAACATTTCTCATTATAGACTACAACCTGGTGGCAGAGAAACAAGGGAAATGCAGGCAAAGTTTTAATTGCAATTGTTTGGGTTGCAGATCCTAGGTAAATGACAAGATTTTTTTTCAAAAGAAAACACCCTCTTGATAGGCATATTTCAACTAAGCAAAAGCCCAGAGACTCTCGCCCCCCACTCCCTCCCTTCTGTGTCTGTTTGAATCGTATTCTCCTGAGTTGACAAGCACATGTTTTGGAAACCATTGAAAAGTTTGAGTCATAAATAGAGAAAGCCGTTTGGCTTAAATGTTGCTAGGGAATACCTGGCAACAAGCGACAATGGTTCTTTTAGAAGGTCCAGGGCAAACAGTGACCGTGGTAATGGGGTGGGCTTAAGGAGGCTGCTTGCCCCAAACCTCTCTACTCACACTGAGCCTTCAGCATTGGGCTGTGCTCCGGAAATTCCACACACAAAGCCCCCATTCAACGGGAGGCGGGACAATGCATGTGCTTTGGGGAGAGGGGGAGAAAGCAGGAGGCCGTGATGAGGGTGGGTGCTTTTTTGCCAAAAAAAAATAAATCAAACTTTTTTTCTTTTTTCCTTCCCCCCCCCCCCCCCCCGCAAAGAACTAAGGGAGGCCCAGAGAGTGCTAAGTTTGTAAAAGAAGCTGAAAAGGTTCAGAACGGGAACATAAAGGAGCCAGGGAATGCCCCGTGAATTTTGAACAGACAGCAGAAAAGGGACTCTAAAAAGCAATTAGTGATGCTGCTCAGAGATGAAGAAGGAGATTGCAGAGAGTGAGGAGGCATTACGGGATGGAGGGGAATTACAGTCATTTAGTAAAGCGCTAAAAGACGCGAAGGAGAGGGTCCACCTCCATCTCCCGGAATTTGTACGGTGGAAATAGATGCACAAATAGCATTAAAGGACAGGATGCCAGGCTGAAGCTAGAGACACATGCCAATGTGGTCCTTTAAATTCATTGCTAGTGCCCTCACTTGTTCCTGAAAAGTATGTAGAACAGCTAAGTCTGGGGGGAAAGTCAGCTATTTCTGTCTAAATAGCTCAGCATTCCAGAAGCTGATTCTCCGATCGCTGAGATCCAAACCATCCATGCACATCTCTCTGAAGGGAATCTTGCTTCCATGTAATCGGTCGGAGCCAAAGTGTCTCTGAAGGTCACAGATGCTCCAACACCCAAGGACATGGGTGTCCATTCAATGCAGACTGCGGGCAGGGCTGTCAGAAGAGAAGCAAATAGGAGGCGTGTTTGCAAGTTTGCAAGCACACAAGTTTTGTGTGTTCGTGAGAGCTTCTTTGCATGGAAAGTGCTATAAAATCATGGATATGGGATGTGAGACTGGGATGTGAGCAGTCTACAGAATTGTTTCTGAAAACGATCTTTGTGTGATTGGTTTGGAGAGAAATGATATTCGTAAGAACATGAGAATTGTCTTGGACTAATAATGAAAAGGCCTTGCAGCATTTGGGTTTCAAAGGCAAAATGCTTTTCAAGAGTGTGAAGGAGTGTGAACATAGCTCCTGTCTGCAACTGCTTAAATCTAATGTGTCTTTTCCAAGACTTTTTGGCAGCGGCTGCATGAGCCGGTCAAAAATGCTGCCTACTTTGAAGTTCTGCTGACAGGTGCTATGTTTGCATCCCTGTGCATTCCAAAACACCTTTTTGCCCTTGAACCCGAAGCCCTGCATAGCCCTAGTAACTAATTAGCTGTTAGGGGAAGTTCACATACAAGATGTGAAGACGATGTTCTTTGTTCCAGTGTCTTGATCGTGACTCAACTGATTGACATAGGATTATTTTTCCTGACTATTTAGGGTGCCTGACCATTTACGTTCCAGGAGAAACTTAAATGTCCCTTATATAATGTTTAACTATTTTTTGTTATGAATAATGGCAGAATATTCACATGTACAGTACATGTTTTCACTTATAATTTAAATTGGGACATTGAAACCAAGGACGATCCAAATGTGGAAGCAGATGAACTGGAGTTGATGTTAGTGTGCATTCCTCTGAATAAGTGTCTATATCATGACACCTATTTAGACTCTTTTGACCTGGCTGAATATATCTTTGGGTATCTTTGGCATGTTGATCATTAGCCAGGCCCTTCATTACTGAAAGCAGTGTAACTGTAACACTGTATTTGTGTGTGTGGCAGATTTATCCCATTTTTATTATGCAGTGGTGAGACTTGGTCCTCTGAGGATTACTTCACACACAGCAGCTCCTCCTGCCCTTTGGTCCTGGTTTTTAGAGCTTTCTGCAGTGGCACTATCGTAGCCAATGAGATGTATTGCTAATTAAAAACTTATTTCCCCCGTCCTGATTTTTGGCTTGTTCTCTGATGATCCCTCTTGGTTTGCCTTTCAGTATTGACTGTCTCTTTGGTTCTGACATCCAGCTCCTGACTAATCTTAGACCCATCCCTGACATGCAGATATAAGCTGAAGGGTATTTGTCATGTCAATGAATATTGCAGATGGCCGAAGGGTATCAACCAGGGAATGTTAAATAAACCAATAACCAATGACTTTTACAGTTCTGTATACAGGTGACAGGTACATCCATGAGTAAAATAATCATGCATGGAAGCCTTATCAACTCTCTTGGGTCCATAAAAAGCAATTAAACTGGGAAGATGATAATGCATTACAGCAAAATATATTAATTGAGCTGAATCGGTATATGTATATATGTACATGTACATGCGTGTATATACTTGTATGTATGTATGTATGTATGTGTATACATACATAAATATGTATGTATATGTGTATATGAACATATATGTATATGTATGCTATATATGTATGTGGAGTTGCAAAACAACAATATTCAGATATTTCTGTTGTTTCTTATTCCCAATCTATGCTAGGAAAATATGAATTGTTATGTAGTATTCTATCAGATTAAAATATTTCAATCCAGTTTGTGAAATGAAGAAGTGTCTTGTATGTTATATCCATGCATCCATAAAGATGTACAAAAAACTTTCCTAGTCATGTTTTAAATCAGAGCTTCCCAAACTGTGTGTCGCGACACAAAAGTGTATCGCCACACACAGTCTGGTGTGTCGCCACACAACCCGGAAGCGCTGATCATCATCAGCGCTTCCGGGTTTTCCCGCGGTGACACACCAACTGCAGCGCGCAAAACCCGAAAGCAGCAGCAGTGCTTCCGGGTTTTTGTGCGCTGCCGCACTTCCGGGTTTTCCCGTGGCGACACACCAACGCCGCTTGGTGTGTCGCCACGGGAAAAACTTTGGAAAGCCCTGTTTTAAATAAAAAACATGCAGTCAGTAAAAAGTTATTTGAAATCATTTGCATACTTTTTTTTAGAAAAAATCCATCTTTTAATTCAAATCTCATATTTTCTTCCTTCTGACTTTTGCCTTGTAATCTCACCTTTCCATAAAACGTCTATTCTAAATTTTGACTTAAGGAATGGGTAACATTTGAAACCTGGCTTTTTCAGTACCATAGACAGCACACTAGACTAGGCTTTCTCGTTTCAATTTGAGAAAGAAAAAGAACTTCAAAAAATGCAAACATTACCAAGAGGGTTTCTCTGAAAAGCCAAAAACAGAAATAACACTCAAGTAGCTCCATTATAGTCCCATAAAATTGGCCTGAAATAATCTCAGATTACTTTGGAATAAATGCGTTGGAGAACCGGTGTGGTGTTAAGGTGGCACCAGGAGATCCAAGTTCAACTCCACCTTCAACCATGGAAGCTCCTCAGGTGACTTCGGACCAGTTGCTCTCTCCCTTAGCCCAACCTACCTCATGGGGCTGATGTGGGAAAAAATGGGAGGAAGGAATACTAGGAATGCTACACTGAGCCCCTAAACAAAGGTAGGAAATAATTCTTATGCATGTAAACACAAGTACTTCAGCCTTTGTCTTCTGTTTATCATTTGTCTTATTCAAGAATGGCCCAATTGGTTTCCAAATATCCACAGCTCAGTTTAAGAATTATGCCTTGTTTTTTAAAGCTCGATTTGCTGTTGAATGTAAAATAGTAGGAAAAAAGTCAAATTCTCCATGAGCACAATGTCATATGCCATGGTGGTGCTCTATCAATAGAGTAAAGAATCCAAGATAATGCACAGAAACTCAGGGCACGGTTGACTTGGCAGAGCCAGATGGCCATGTGAAGTTTGAATAAACCAGATACGGGCAGAGAGAGAATGCAGAAAAATGTGGTGTGCCTGTAGAGGTATAAAATCAGGAGCACACCAGCAGCACCTGTTCTGACTAACAGATTTTATTAGAAGGCATAAGCTTTCACGAGCTGCAACTCACTTCATCAGATGCAGAGAGTGGATTGACTGATGCTACCAGATCCCTTCTGATTTTTTGCCACCATAGACTAAGATGGCTCACCTCCTGCAATGTCAGAGGTGTGATAGCTGTTAGCTGGGGAGCAGAATTCTTCATTAATGGCACCAGGTTCTGGAGTATCCTCCTCCATGAGGCATTTTTGTTGTTGTTCAGTCGTTAAGTTGTGTTCGACTCTTCATGACCCCATGGACCATAGCACGCCAGGCCTTCCTGTCCTCCACTGTCTCCCGGAGTTTACTCAAATTCATGTTCATTACATCGGTGATGCTATCTAACCATCTCATCCTCTGCCGTCCCCTTCCCCTTTTGCCTTCAGTCTTTCCCAGCATCAGGGTCTTTTCCAGTGAGTCCTCTCTTCGCATTAGGTGGCCAAAGTATTTGAGCTTCAGCTTCAGTATCTGTCCTTCCAATGAGCAGTCAGGGTTGATTTCCTTTAGGATTGACTGATTTGACCTCCTTGCAGTCCAAGGGACTCTTAAGAGTCTTCTCCACCACCACAGTTCGAAAGCATCAATTCTTCGGCGCTCAGCCTTCCTTATGGTCCAACTCTCACAGCCATACATTACTACTGGGAAAACCATAGCTTTAACTATACGGACCTTTGTCGGCAAGGTGATGTCTCTGCTTTTTAATATGCTGTCTAGGTTTGCCATAGCTTTCCTCCCAAGGAGCAAGCGTCTTTTAATCTCATGGCTGCAGTCACCGTCTGCGGAGCCCAAGAAAATAAAATCTGTCACTGCTTCCATTTCTTCCCCTTCTATTTGCCAGGAAGTGATGGGACCAGATGCCATGATCTTAGTTTTTTTAATGAGGCATGCTTGAGAGCTATTATCTTCTTTGGTGGCAGGCAAAAAATTATTTTATTCTGCTAGGATATTTGTACTTCTAAAGTTTTAAGTCAGTTATGCTGCAATGGAGCATTTAATTGTATTTCTGCTGTTTTAGTTTCTTTTGCAAAAAAACTCCCCCTTGTTATTTAAGTTGATATTCTTTTAGATAGTTAGATCATGCTTTTAAAATGTTTGTATGCTGCTAGGGGGTGGGGGAGAGGCAGTATATACCTTTGTTTTAAATCAATAAATAAGAAAACTAAATTTTACAAAAATATGAGATTGTGTCCCAGACTCTGATAATAATTTGTAATGGAGGCACATTTTAATGCCAGAATACATTCATGAACTCAAAGTAAAGGCTCAGAATAGTCAACTCTGCTTTCTTACACCAATTATTAGCAGCATTTATTTGCAAGCAAGAACTTTTTCTGGTTGCAATCTTTGAACTAGTGGCAAATAAACAGTTATTGGAGTTGAGCAATCACCGCCGCCGCGCTGATTGGCAGGGGTACCGCTCTTTACGGTTCCCCCCACCAGCGCTTCCGGGTTTGCGCGCGACACACCAGGACACCGCAGGCGACACAGTAGTGTGACATGACACACACTTTGGAAAGCTATGCTCTAATACATGATGTAAAACCAACTGAATTCTGGCTTTACATCATGTATTAGGTGATGTAAAATTCTGTCCCTTAAAACCAACCAACTGAAAATGCCAGTGACAGAGGTTTTGGCACGCAAAGCATAGACTTCAGCACTTTTTCCCTAAAGACTAAAACGAAGATTAGGGATTACTCCCTTTAGAAGAGGGAGTGGCAATCTTCACTTTTAAATAACACTCCATACAGTAGTTGAGGGCACATCCAAAATGTTCATCTCGCCAAGTGATTCTTTAAAACAAAAAGAATCTTCCAAATTACCAGAGACATAACATTTTATTGTAAGCCACCCAGAGTCATGTATGTGAGATGGGTGGCTATATAAATTAAATAAATAAATAAATTTTCAGTGTGCTAAATTGTGTAAAAGTGTTAAACCAACAATTCCAAATTACAGCAGCAACTGAAGAGCAGGGTGTTAGGGGCACAAATAGTCGTGAACAAAAGGTATGGATTTCATCATTACAGTCTGTATCTTATGGACCACAGCCAACTGCATCTTTATTTATCTGCCTGCTTCCCAGTCTCAAGCTGGCAGAAAACATACCCATGGAGTGGGAGAAAATCCCTTCCAAAACAGCTGGATGAATCACAATTTTTAATAATTCTGGGAACTGCAATTCTAGCCACTTTGCTGAGGGCCGAAATATTCAGAAATATTTTTGTGTTTGCTGCTTTATTCTCTTTCCAGTTATGAGTGTCTCTATATAAAACAATCAACATCAACTGAACATTTCATTCTTAAAATACTGGACAGATGAGTTAAAATTCACCTTTGAAAGTGTAAAGTAATGCCACTTCTTCACTAAGCACGTTTGGGGAGAGAGGGAACTGTATGCTTCAGCATTTCAGCAGTTCAACCTGGTAATACGTTTCTTGGGGGGGGGGGGGGGAATGCCTACAACACCTGTATGGAAATCGATCTCTAATCTTTCCTATTCACTTACAGGATGGCATGGAGTTCAAACTGCTCTCTATATAAAGTAGTGGCAATTCTTATTTTATATTTTTATTTAACAGCTCAGGTTGAGTATTTGTTTTCGAAAGAATGGTTGCTGTGCCAAGAAGGGCACTGAAGAGTTTTTTTTTTTTTAATCTACACGCTTGATAGGACAAAGCAGGTGCACAGTAAAGGCTTCTGACACTGTCTGCAGAAGCTGTAATCCCCACCTAACCACAGACAGGGCACCTGCCGGTGAGAAAAGAGATAATTCAGGTTCCAAGTGAGTTCAGCTTTAGGAGTTTGCTGAGTAAAGACTGATAAATGAGCCACAGTACAACACGATCAGTAGTTGTTTCAGTAGATCAATATTTAATCAGTGGAGGCGGCTCTTTTCGGATTCCCCTTAGTAAACAGCGGTTGAACTTCATATCTGAACTTTAGATAGCCTCAATAGATCTCATGCATCTGTAATTTGGGTCCTAGCTGAGCAGCCTGGTTTTCATCTACATCAGGGGTGGGGAACCTTTTTTTCTGCCAAGGGCCATTTGGATATTTACAACTGGGGACCAGGGGGTGGGGGGCGGGGTTTCTGGGATTTCCATGGACCGGGGGCCGGAGTTTGCGGGCGGGAGCCAATCACAAGCACTGGGGGGCAGGGTTTGCAGGTGGGAGCCAATCGCATGGAAGGGGCGGGGTTTGCGGGCGGGAGCCCCGCGGGCCTTAGGCGGGAGCCCTGCGGGCCTTATGCGGCCCATGGGCCTGACGTTGCCCACCCCTGATCTACATCAATAGGAACATGCTTGTTCATTTGCTTTGGGCTTTAGACCAGGTTGCCCTGATAGGTGTGAAAGTGAGATCTGATCATCACAGAAATGTACAAGATAATCTTGTCTTGGGTGGTTCTCACTGTCCATTAGTATGATCAATTGTATCTGATTTCTAGTCAAAAATGTCTTTTTACACACGGGTCAATTTCAAGGAGTAATAGTATAGCAACTATGGCCAGGTTAGTGCCATTTAGTGAGTATCTAGATCAGAGCTTTCCAAACTGTGTGTCGCAACACAAAAGTGTGTCGCCACACACAGCGTGGTGTGTCGCCACACCACCCGGAAGCGGCGGCGCGCGCGTGCACGGCGGCCGCCATGCACGCGTGCGCCTCTGCACGCCCCCCACACCGCCGCACGCCCCTCCCGCGCCGCCGCGCGCCGCCATCGTGCGCGCATGCCGCCGCACGCCCCCCGTGCCGCCACCGTGCATGCGCACCACTGCACCCCCCCCGCGCCGTCGCCGTGCGCGCACGTGTCGCCGCCGCCGCCGCTGGGTGTGTCGCCAGCGGTGGCACTTTGGAAAGCTCTGATCTAGATAGTTGCAGTGTAGATTTATAGCCTTATGTTTGTCCAGGAAACGTATATCCAAACATAATGATCTCAGCAACTTTAAGAGGTGTGGACTTCAACTCCCAGAATTCCCCAGCCAGCATGAAGTCCACACCTCTTAAAGTTGCTGAGGTTGAGAAACACTGGTCTATACAGCAAAATTATTGTATGCAAAGAGTTGGAAAAGTAATGAAATATCGGGAAGACTGGGTCATAAAATTAACTGGACTTGCAGAAATGGCAAAGTTGACCAGTCTGGTCAGAGAAAAAACAACAAAGATTTTTTTTTTGAAAGACTGGAAACCTTATATGGACTTTTTGTTGAAAGAAGAAAAGATTGAATTGATAATTCCTGGATTTGGGGATTAAAAAGGGCCAAAGAGGATGATAATATAAGATAAGATAAGATGATAATTACACAATAGAAAGAAGGGCGGAAGGCATAACTATTATCTTTTCTTTTATATATATATATATATATATTGGCCACCCAACTCTAGTGAACTCTGGGCAGCATACAAAACTAGGGAAAACATAAAAACAGCTAAAAACCTGGAATCAAACAGACAGCCCAGACTAAAATAATCCAATAGACAGCAAAAACAACAAAACAAAACGGGGGCCATTGAACAAATCGTAAACATCAACCCCAGGCCTTGGACCAGAGCCAGGTTCTCAAGGCTTTCTGGAACCCCAGAAGAGAGGGCACTGTCCTTATCTTTGGGGGGATGTTGTTCCAGAGGGTGGGGACTGCAACAGAGAAGGCACGCTTCCTCGGTCCCACAAGATGGCAATGTTTAATGGAGATGAACCTGGAATGCACCCACTCTGCTGGAATGTACCGGGTGGGCAGAAACAGTTGGAGACAAGCAATCTCTCAGATATCCAGGCCCGATGCCACACAGGGCTTTATAGGCAATAACCAGCACCTTGAATTGCCCTCAAAAGCCAACTGGCAATCAATGCAGCTCGCATAACAGTGGTGATACATGGGCACAGTGAGAGGCTCCTGTTACTGCTGGCGACACTGCATTTTGAACCAGCTATAGAAACAAAATCTTCCTTTGTTTCAAATATTTCCTGTTCCATCATATATTATTTGGTTTCATGTATGACAAAGAACTTTGACTCCATTTATACATTTAAAATCCTAGGATTAGGCAAACGATAAGAATAAATAAGTTATTTTGATGCTTTTCAACTAAGACAATAATTTATTTAATTTATATCAATAGGAAATAAAATAGCATTCAGTGGTACAACTGAGGTAGCATTGGATTCCCTATGGGTACAAATATTATCAGTATACTAAGATATTTTTTACTTAGTATACTGATACTAAGAAATTAATATCTAACTTTTTAGTATTAATATTTAAAATTTATTTCAGCAGTTGGGAAAAGGTGAAAAAAATGTTTCCTGATCTTTTTCTACTTTTTTCATTCACCAGTCATTCTCTTTTTTAAGCATAAGGATAAATATGTTCAATATCAGGCATGGGAAGATAAAAGGAGACCCTGAATATATATTGAAAAATGAAACCAAACTGGTATTGTAAGAGCATTAACAACATTTACAGAATAGTGCATATCTACTCCATTTAACAGCAAGAAAATTTCATTAGTGTTATATAAAACTTTTATTTTAAAGATGATGGGTTCTTCTGGAAGTCTTAAAAAAACTCTGGAATGATAATTTGGTAATGATAATCCAATGAATCTCATTGGAACTCTGTGGTACAGAATTCCCTTAAAATCCATTTTGGCCAATCATCTGGAATTGTACATATTAATTGTACGATTTTCAGATTGTACTGATGGATTGTAAGCAAATTGGTACATATCCCTATTTTAGTGGTAATGCCCAGTTAACCAGTCCTTCTGGTGGCAGATTTCTGAACTAATTGGGAAAATCATCCAATTATGTGTTATAATGAATCTTTCTATTGGCTGATTGTCCTTAGGCATATCAATTGAAGCAACATTACGAAATGGATTCAGTTCCTGTTGCTGATTGTTAGTTTGGGGGGTGGGGGGTAACATAAAACAAATTGAAAATTTCTCATTGAATTAGTAGTATGAGATTTAACTCAGGTAATGATTTTTAACTACATTAGTAATCTTTTTCCCCCCAATAAATCACCTTTGTACAATATTAAATATGGATATTTAAAGTATTTGCATTTCTCCTTAAGATTACACATAGAGATGTTTGTGTGTTAGTGTTTGTGTGTGTATCCAAGTTTAATTCTTTTTTTCTTTTAGTTGCTTTTTTTCTTCATTGCTTACTTTTCTTTCTAATTCTCCATTGATTTGTAATCTTTCATTTTGCATTACTAATAGGTTTGTTTTCAGTGAAAGAAAGTTTTTGTCCTTCTTTTGTCGATTTGGTTAACCAACAAAATTATCTTTTTCCTTCAACAAAATGTGTCCTTTTGTTTATTGTTTAAAATCAACAAATAAATAAATAAGTACCTCCTCCAGTGTTAAGTAGGCCTTGACAAGTCCATGGAAAGCTTCCAGTGAGTTCTGCTGGCTGTGGTTTGCCTTTACTTGTGAGTAAGTGGGACAACTGTGATATGGAGTCTTTCGCAAACTTTTCTGAAGTCATCCCATCATCCTGTGAGAAGTTGCCGGTGCTTGTTATTTCTGTATCTGCTGGCTTCTGCATGGTGGCGGAAGAGATGATGGTACCGAAGAGGATTTTTAATCAGAGCCTTAGGAAAAGGAGAAGGGGTGTGGTGGCATGTTCGGAGGTTCGAATCCCTAGCCCCGCGTGATGGAGTGAGCTCCCGCACTCGCCCCAGCTCTTGCCAACCTAGCAATTCGAAAGCATGCAAATGCAAGTAGATGAATAGGTACCACTTCGGTGGGTAGGTAACAGCGTTCCGCGCACATCATGCCGGCCACATGACCGTGGAAGCGTCTTCGGACAGCGCTGGCTCTTCCGCTAACACACGGAGATGAGCACCGGCCCCTAGAGTCGGACACGACTGCAGAAATGTGCGGGGGGAACCTTTACCTTTACCTAGGAAAAGGAAAGGGTAGGACAGCATGGGGAGAGGCATTGTAGAATCATTTCATCCTCAGGACGCTCAAGACAAGTTGGGTGGCATACAGATAGATAGATAGATAGATAGATAGATAGATAGATAGATAGATAGATAGATAGATAGATTTCAAGTTCTTTTAATGGTGAGCTATCAGCTTCTTCTGTTCAAGGAACTGGCCGAGGAAAAGATAGAAAGGAAAGTTGTACGGAAGTGAGGAATCAAACTGAGCACTTTCTTCTCTCCAGACAAGCTCTGGGCATATATAGGATAAGGATAAAAGGTGAGAGAAATGTACCATAAGAATATGTGGTTAGTGGGGGAAAGGGGGCTTACTTGGGTAAGTATTTTGTAAAACATTTTTGACAGAACTCCCTGGCAAGTTACTATAATTTTAATATCATGTAGCTCTGATTGATATATAACAACTGTCATAATAATTAGAAATAAATTGGCTCATTTGACAGCCGTCAACTGTTCCTATATTGTGTAAATATCATTTGCTCGATTGCATTATATGCCTCTGAATGTCCATGTCAGCTCTCAGCCATGTAGTATTTCATAGCAGGAGCTTATTTATGTATGTATGTATGCATTTATTTATTTATTTAATTTTTATCCCGCCTTTATTATTTTTATAAATAACTCAAGGTAGCGAACATACCAAATACGCCTTCCTCCTCCTATTTTCCCCACAAGAACAACTCTGTGAGGTGAGTTGGGCTGAGAGAGGGTGACTGGCCCAAAGTCACCAGCGGGCTTTCATGCCTAAGGCGGGACTAGAACTCTCAGGCTCCTGGTTTCTAGCCCAGCACCATAACCATAATGCAATAAAACATTGATTTAATTTCTTTCACTCTGGGATGATCAACACAGAACAATTAAGTGTCTGCAACATATTTCATTACAGTTATGGAGACTAAATATGTTTAAAAACTTAAATTGCAGACTCTGTCCTGTACACA